>JABUQX010121874.1:7500-10000 GCA_015478945.1 Trachelipus rathkii | reverse complement strand
TAAATGAGAGAATAAATGAAGTACGTTGAGATGGTTTTGGTCATGTGGAAAGGGATGGATGACAGACGGTCGGTAAACGATGTGATACGTGGTAAGTGTGATTGGGAATCATCGACCTGATGGGAGACAGAAGAAAAAGTTGAATGAGTCAGAAAAGGAATGCCTGAAAGAGAGAAATGTGGGTTTGGCAGAGACGAGAAGAAAGGTGCATAATAGGGAAGTGAATGGTGGGTTTTGTGAGAGGGTGATGGTTGTAAACCCCTGGAGCCCAGGAATGAACCCCACATTGACGAGAGGTCATAGTTGAGGGTCAATCGTGGTCCGGTTGGGAAGCATAGGCGTGGATTTTTTGACTGCGACGAGTTCCACTAATAGGTATAAAGGGGGCGTTAAGGCTGGGCTTTCTTTTCTATTTGCTTCATATTCTTCTACTTAATTTTTATGTTTCGGTATATGTTACGCCCCTTGCCTCCAGTCTTGGGGGAAGATAAATGGGTGGTGGATATGATGATGATGATGATGATATATATATATATATATTATATATATATATATATATATATATATAATAATATATATATAAAATATAATATATAATATATATTTATTATATATATATATATATATATATATATGCAGTTTTCATAAAGTACTTGTTCTTGTACTTGTACGATACCATGTACTTGTACTTGTACTTGTATTGAACAAATTCTAGAGTACTTGTACTTGTACTTGTACTTGAACAATTATAGAGTACTTGTACTTGTACTTGTACTTGATAAAATGTACTTGAACCCAACCCTGATATATATATATATTATATATATATATAAAACATTATGTAAAAATATGTAAGGAAATTATTTAATTATATATATATATATATATATTAATATATATATATATATATATATATATATATATATATAATAATAAATATATATAATTAAATATATATATTATATATATATATTGATATATTTTATATATATATATTATATATATATATATAATATTATATATATCTATATAATATATATATATATATATATATATATATATATATATAATAATATATATATATTTCTTCCATCCACCTTTCCTCCCCAAGACTGGGGTAAGGTGCCGTAACAAGCATCAGAAAAGAAAAGCAGTAGAAGAATATGACAACAGAGTCGAAAAAGAAAGCCCAGCCCTTACCCCCCCCCCCTCTGTACCATTAATAGTAAGGACTCGTCGCAGGTCAGAAAAATCCACCCTATAGCTTCACGGGCTTCATGGGACCCTCACTATGGTAAATCATTTCATGTAAGGGTTCATCCCTTGACCCAGGTGGGCCACAACCATACCCCCTCACCAAAACCCCGCCAATTCTCTCTTATTATGCACCTTAATTCTCGCCTTCTGCTAAACTCAATTTTCTTCCTTCAAACATGTCGTTTATGACTTCAAGCCACTTTTTCTCGATCCCCAGCCAGGTCGGTTTTCAACACACTCCCCACTATACATCCGTTAACCAACCGACTACAATTCATCCTTTCCACATGACAAAACCATCTCAACATACTTTCATTTATTCTCTCGTTTACCCTTTCTTCCACCACACAACTTTCTAATATGTCATTCCTCATTTGATCAAATTCTTCTCACACCTAGCACGCCCATAAGATTGTCCATCGAACACATTGAACTTTAGATCATACTTCTTATTCCAGGGACCATAGTCTCCTACTAGTACAATAACACAGGTAAACAACATACCGTCATAAGACCCTAGCGCACTAAGACTTAGTCGCTTTACATCACCAACGATTTTAATGCACCAGCCACCTTCCTGCCATTCACAACTTTCCTACTAAACTCTGATCTCCGTTCTCTTCTTATCCAACAATACCTAAATATTTAAACTTCAGCACTTGTTCCAGTGCTCACACTAACATAACTTCACACTGAGGACTGTTCCTCACTCACAACCATAACCTTACTCTTATCTCGTTTACTTTCAAACCCCTCCTTTTACACACCCTGCCAAATCTCTCTACCAATCTCTCAAACCTTCAAGATATCGCCACCACAAAACCAAATATCGCAATAAAAGGTGGCACCCTCCACTCATCTTCATCATTTCTAACACCATTTCCTGTCACGTCCACCTTCAATTCTTTCATAAACTCCATCTATATACAAATTGAATAAACCAAGGCGAGACATAACACAACCCTGCCTCATTCCCTGTTAATACTAAAACAATCATTTTGACACCAGTTATTTCTTAACACACGCCTCACTATTGCATACATTACTTTTGATCCATGGTCAGAAGCCGATCACCAAACACTATACCTATTCACTAACAACCTGCCACAGACTTTCCCGTATTAACCCTATCATACCCCTGTTGCAATCCATAAAACCTAAAATACAATTTATTCTTCCTCTCCTTCATTTTCTATTCATTTCTTTCAATGTAAAGATTTGATCCACAACATCCTCTACTACT
>JABUQX010121873.1:0-12500 GCA_015478945.1 Trachelipus rathkii | reverse complement strand
ATAAGATTTCTTGCACTGATTGTGAAGAGGTTTCCATTGGTGAAACGCTGGAGTGTTAAAAGAAGATTGTACAAGCATAAATATAGTTTTAAGGACTGGTGACAAGAATTCGGCATTACATATGCAAATAATAAATAAGAACCACCATATTGATGTAAGTAGTAACAGGGGTATTCCGGTCGTGTCCTGGGCCCCCGACCAGAACTGCCCGCCAGGAACCTACCTTGAGCTTTTTGCACCGTACAATATTTTGGATACTTTCAGCAACCTTTCATGGGTGTTTTTTAGTGTTTTTTTTTTTTTTTTTTTTTTTTTTTTTTAGATTTTATCTTATTTATTATTTATTTTTTTTATTTTTTAGATTTTATTTATTTTATTTTATTTTTTTTTTTTTTTATTTTTTTTATTTTTTTTCGCCGGATTTTCCCCCCCCCTTAAGGCTTAAAGGGGGAGGGAGTGGTTCGGAGACACCACCGCGTGTTTCACCGACCGGAAGACCCCGGCCGAACGCGCCGAACCGCGCGAAGAACCGACGCCTCTGTGGTGCGCACCCGCACCGCCCCACCGCCACGCAACAAGCCGGACCGTTCTTTTTCGCTGTTTCGATCCTCGTTTTCCTATAACTCATCTGAAGGTATTTTAATATCCACGAATGCATCCATAGACACATACACTCACCCCTTAGACACACCAACACCCTCATATCCCGATCCTTCCCTCGCTACCCCTTTCATTCACACGAATCTCTATACCCCATATTCCATCACCTTGACCTGCTTTATCTGTCTGTGCCTCAAGGAGTACTTCCAATCCCACATTACCATAGTTTTCATTGAACCTATTTTCAAATTTTGCCTTTCACTATTATTATAATATATATATATAATATTCTTAGATATATATATATATATATTAATATAATTAATATATAGTGTAGTGTGTGTGAGAGTGTTAAATATACCTAATATATTATAATAGGGTGAGTGAGTTGCGATAGGGTGGTATAATATTTATATATATATATAGTTATATATATATAATATTATTGAGTATAATATATATATATATATATATGTATTATACGACATGATTTGGTTATGATATATATAAAATATATATATATATATTATGATATATAATATAGGTGAGTAGTTGGCGCTCGTGGTGGTTACGTGGCGTGTCTGGAAGGTTTCCACAGGCTATCCTGAACCCCCTGGCCGCTCTTTAAGAATGTGTCACCAATGCACATTTGTTGTGTGTGGGTACTATGTACTAGCCATTGTTTATATGCACAGACGGGTAGTGCGATTACATGATATGATGCATTATGACGCTACGCGGCATAACATCATTCTTGCTTCTGATGCAAGCATCCCACCCACAAGGAGGACAATAAACATTAAATGTTGGAATTTTAAAAAAAAGGTGGACTCTCCATGTCACTACAGAACAGGAACTCGAACCCGTAGCTCTTAGAGGGAGAGTGTGTATAGGACTAAGCTAATTGGGGTCAGGCGAATTGCCCCTTAATATGAGAAACAAAAATTTACTTAAGCAGAATAGATTACAGACCATACAAAAATTTTGGAATTAGCTACTTTCCCATACTTTTACACAAAGTTAAATCTGGAAATTTATATTCAATTTGGCATTTTAATAATAGTTGCATAGTTATATATTATAATATATATATATTATATATATAGGGTATAATATTAATATATATATATATATACTATAAATATATTATTATAGTATATATATATATATTATATATATATATATATTATAGTAGTGTGTGTAGGTTTTGTATATATATATATATATATATTTATATCGGTATTAGATACATTGTGGTGGTATATATACAACGAGAGAGAGAGGAAGAGAGTAAAATCGCTATCATCCATTACACACAGCAAGCTTAACAATAACATTACTTGACCTACACTCACACAGTACACCACACACACTCCGTTACGCTTAACTTATTACACACACTACACACACACACCGCAGGATACTGATACACACACAACACATTACACCCACCCATGAGGACACTACACTCACATCTGTGCACCTACACACCATCATGCCTAGACACATACCCCACCCCATATACACACACCCCCTTATATCCGACGCTCTGCGATGTGTACATAACGAACGCGCTAGCTCACACCTACAGCCCACCGGGTCTCACACATATGACACCTATGCACACGACCGGCATACACTCCGCTAGGCATGATATCACACATGCACTAAATGACTCGTAGGCTTTTATAACACATACACCTAACCCTAGGACCTTACGCTCACACCTATAACTACACACACAAGCCACATTAACCTAGACACATACCCACCCTTGATACATATACCAGCCGTAGCTCACACCTACACCTACACACACACAATAATATATATTATATTATATTATATATTATATATATATATATATATAATATATATTATATATATATATATATATATATACACCTTTACTAAAATAAATGAGTCATTGTACAGGGAACCGGTATCCAGAGGAGGCGTCTTGGGGGAAAGCTCCATCAGCGACTAATTCACAATTGATGAGTCGAGTACTCTGAGGCCATGTAGTTACACTCTAAAACCAGGAAAAGCTGACCAATAACATTAAAAAGATTAGAAATCTATTTAAGAAGTTACATGGCCAATATAAATAATGAAAAAGAAGGAGGAATGAGAAAGGGAAGAAAAAGGGTTTGATTTTTCCTGAATATATAATATTTATTTTACTACAACTGTACGAATTTTTATTAAAAACATTAACATACATAACCTTTTAAACAGTAAATCGAGATAAATCAATAAGAGGTGGTTACCTACACCAGAGGGGATTAGTATGCCTTTTTTTTACTGCTTTACTGCTTTTAACTATGTTTTAATGCTTTAACTCCATGTTAACTGTTTTAACTTATAGTTTTACTGCTTTAAGCTACAACATATTATAACATTACCATACCTTAAAGCAGTAAATCAGTAAATCATGATAGAGGTTTTACCATAACACCTAGGGGGGATTCAGATATCGCTTTGATTTTAATGGCTTTACTGCTTTAACTCATGTTTATCTTACATTTAACTCATGTTTTACTGCTTAAACGCATATGTTTTACTCGGTTTTAAACTACACATATTCACTTAACATCTAACATCCTTAAAGCAGTAAATCAGAAATCAATTAGAGTGTTACCTACAAACAACTACGTTAGGCCTAAATTATCGCTTTTTTGGTTTTATGCTTACTGCTATTAACTCAATGTTTGTACATGCTTTAAACTCATGGTTATACTGCTTAACTTTCTGCTTTACTGCTTTAACTTTCTGCTTTACTTATTTAACTTTCTGCTTTACTGCTTTATCATAATATTTCATTAACATTATGTTTTTTTTCTATGTTTTAACTTTATTATTTATTTTATTATATATTTATTTTTATTTTTATTGATTATTTTTATTATTTTTATTATTATTTTTATTTTTGATTAACTTAGTTTATTTACTTCATGCCTATTGTTATTAGTATTTAGAACACACATACAAACCTAACATGCCGCACACACACACACACACACACACACACACACACACCAGCACACCACAGGAACACACACACACACTTACACGCTTCTATTACACACAGTTCACGTATGACACTTATACACACGATTCCACTATACACTTAACATCTACGCCAGACCTTACATTTCACACTATCACACATGCGGTCACAACACACACACTTACACTTATACACACATTCACTCTATGATACTTATACACACATTCACTATGCACTTACATTTACCCATAGACACCTACATTTACACTTACACTGCACACACACATTTACTTACACTCACACAGATTTAACTTCCACGCACACACAGATTTACTTCACACACAGATTTACTTACACTCATACACAAATTTACTTACACACACAGATTTACTTACACTCGCAACAGATTTACACACACACACACACACACAAACACACACACACACACACACACACCCACACCACACACACACACACAACTTACACATATAACGTATATTTATTAAAACATTTTTAGTCTTAATTAAACACGTACACTTTATTTATTTACTCATTCAAATATAACTAAAATTATTTCAAAGTTTCTTAAACCGTCTATAATAACATCACATCATTATCTTTGAACAAAGAATTATTATTAACTGTTAAACTTTTTTGTTTATAATTTATAACTATCAAAGTTTTAAAATAATTCTTATAAAATTTTATTGAAAATTTATTAAAAACATAATATTGGTCTACGTCACCTTTAAATGCAATAAATCAGTAAACTCAGTCAAGGCAGCCCCTAGCACCCTTCTACCATCACAGCTATGCCACGTTTGTCTCTATTGACTTACTTCGCCTTCTACATCTCTTAGCCATGTAATAAAGTATAAAAATAACAAATAAGTTCTTCTCTGCTAACATAACATGTATTTTATTAAAAATCATTCTAAGATTTTTTATTTAAAAATAAACAATTATTCACTACATTGTATATTATTCTCACTCAATGTTAACTAAAAATAATCCAAAGTTTTTTAAATAATTCGAGTTTTCTTTATATTATTATTATATTATCTATGTACATTGGAACAATACCATCACGGAGAAAAACACAACTACCTCCACTCCTTACAATTACGAAAGTGACCTCTCCCTGTGTAAAATGTGTTAAATATAACTCTAGGTCTAAATTTAGGATAATCCTTTTATACCCCCCCGGGGCGAATTAAGCCTAATTCCAGGTCAAAAATATATTTCAAACTGACCTTTTTCTGTAAAATGTGGTTGCAATAACTACGTTAGGCCTACAGTTTAGCGCCTAATTTTAGCATATATGCCTTTTTCGTAGATCGGCTAATCTTAACTCTAATACCAGAGTCAATAGTGTAATTCCCGTATAGACAGAATGTCATCTCGTTATTAATTATGTTTGTATAAATATATTTCCAACTGAAACATGCGATCGGTAGAATCCTATAGTAAGCAGGTCCAAAAGGAAATGTTTTCCTACTTGTGATTGTTCGGGCGTAACTCCTTATCTCTATAATGACCTCGTATTGTGTGGTCGAGAACTTTATTCTATGCGTTCTTTTGCAAAAATTACACTTTGTTCCTTATCAACTTGGTATTTGAGAGGTGTGTGTTTTAATTATCTTTTTAGAACCCAAACTCATTTTACATAATTCATAAGTCATTTTAGCTGTTAAGCGGGGCACAAGTTATCTGATTTGTATTAAAGTGTTCTATTTTCATAATTGCATATCATATTTATACATAAATGACTTACATGAGGAATAAGTTATAAATTTCACAGAATAGATTAATAATTATTCACTAAGCTCATAAGCTAACCACCAGGCCTCAGCATGAGCCCACCCGCAAAAGCAGCCAACCCCGCACCCGCTGGTCTGCGTCCCGCCGCGTTCCCGCCCGCCGCGTGCGCCCGCAGGCGCAATATTTCGCATTTCCCGCCCGCGGCGTGCGCCCGCAGGCGCAATGATTCCCGCGCGAATGAAATATATATAATTATATATCTAATATATATTATATATACTATATAATAATATATATATATATATATTATAAAATATATAGATAATATATAGATATATTATATTTATAATTATATATATTAGATATATATATTATATATAATAATATATATGATATATATTATATGTGGGGGGTGTAAGTGTCTATGGGTGAAAGTAAGTGTCTATGTGTATGATGCGTATGTGTGAATAAGAAATACTAGTGTATGTGTGTATAAGTGGTATGTAAGTGTCTAATGGTAAAGATGTAACTGCTCTATGAAGCTGAATCATCATATAGGTGGTGTACCATAAAACTGACGCCATCCAAGAGAGAGTCCATCAAAGATGAACCACTAAACCAGAGGTACCAAAGCTAAGTTATAAAAGTTGAGGCATCAACAGGCATGGGCATCAAAAGACTGAATCGTATCAAACGTCTGACGGCATCAAAAACTCGAATGCACAAGAGTTGAGGCAATCAAAACTTGAAGAGCAATCAAAGTTGAGCGGGCATCAAAAGCTGAGCATCAAAGGTTGAGGATCAAAACATATCGAGTGGGGTGGTGCGTAGTGGTAAGTATGTGTATGTGGTGTGTGATGATGTGTGCTGTGTGCGTGTGTAGCTGTGTGGGTGTTGGTACCGTGTGCAGTGGGATGCATGGGTGTTCTAAATATAGATAACAATAGGCATGAAGTATAAACTAACACTAAAGTATAATATAAATAAAATAAAATGTTTTAATAAAATTATACGCTATATAGCTGTAAGTGAGTGCTGCGGTGTGGAGTGTGTGTTGTGGTGGTGTTCTTGTAGTGATGTATTTGTGCGTCGTGTGTTGTTGTATGTGTGTTCATAAATAAAATAAACAATAGCAATAAACAAAAAATAAAAAATGCAATAAAATAAAAATAAAACTGTTAATTAAATTTAATAATATATATGTGTAAGTGAGTGTGCGTGTTGGTGTGTGGTGATGTGAGAGGTTTGTGGTGTGTTGTGCGGTGTGGTGCATGTTGTCGTTCTAAATAATAATTTCGACCGGGAATATTGCGCCTGCGGGCGCACGCGGCGGGCCGGGAACGCGAGAAATATTGCGCCTGCAGGGCGCACGCGCGCGGCGGGACGCGAGCGGACGCACCAGAGGTGCGGGATTGGCGGCTTTCGCGCCGCTGGGCTCATGCTGAGCCCTGGTGGTTAGCTTATGAACTAAGGGAAGACAATAATATTAACTTATTCTAGTGAAATTAAAAATTATTCCTCAATGTAAGTTATTATATAAATATGATATACCACTTAGTTAAAATAGAAACACTCTTTAATACAAATTTCCAGTATAACTGAGTGCACCGCCGTTAACATGCTAAAATGACTCTCATGCATTTTAGAAACTGGAGTTTGGTGCTAAAAAGATAATAAAACACACCACCTGCTTCAAATACAAGTTGAATAAAGAACAAGTTAAATTTCCAACAAGACGAATAAAATTACATTCTACGACCAATCCACATCACGAGGTCATCATAGAGACTAAGGCATTACCCCCGACCAAACTCACAAGTAAGGAACCACATTTCCTTTTACACCATGCTTAAAAGGCTCTTAACCGAATCAGCATGTTTCAGTTGGAAAGCTATATTATATAAAAAATAATAATAGCAGATGTATCATTCGTCACTCAGTATACGGTGAACTACCTGTTGACGACCTTGTCCTGGGATATTAAGGCATTAATGTAGCCGTTCTACCAAAAAGCGTTGATCCCGTAATGTTAGAGGCCTAAAATTCTAGGCCATAACGCGAGTAGCTTATTATGCACTGCCCACCTTTACACAGAAAAAGGTCAGTCCTTGAAAATATCATTTGTGACCTGGAATTAGGATTAATCTCGCCCGGTACAAAAATCGGATTATGCCTAAATTTAACCTAAAGTAGTTATTCAACCACATTACAGAGAGCAGAGCGTCATTTCGGTATCTGTATAGATGTGAGGGTAGTTAGTGTTTCTCCGCTGCATGGACTTGTCAAAGGCTACATAGATAAAATAATAACTAATAAGAAAACCCGAAACTGTACATTAAACAAAAACCTTTGAAAATATCTTTTAGTTAACACGAGTGAATAATATAAATTGTAAGTGAATAATTGTTATTTAAATAAACAACTTAGGACATGAATTATATTAATAAAATACATTTATGTTACAGCAGAGAAGAACTTCGATTTTGTTGATTTCATATGACCTTATGACATTGGCTTAAAGATGATGTAAAAGCAGTAAGTCAAATAGAACAATATCGTGCATTAGCTTGATGGAAAGAGGTGGGGAGGGCAGCTGATTTACTGATTTACTTGCTTTAGGAGGTACACTAACTATGTTTTAATAAAAATTTCATAAAATTTTAGTAAAAGTTATTGTAAAACTGATAGTTATAAATTTTATAAACAAAAAGTCATTAACAGTTAAATATAAATCTTTGTTCAAAGATAATGCATGATTTATTATAGAAGTTTTAAGGAAACTTGACATAATTTTTAGTTTCTCCTTTAATAAAACTTTAATAAAATGGACTAATGTTATAATTAAGAATGAACATGTTTTAATAAATTATACGTATATGTGTAAGTGAGTGTGAAGTGTGTGACCTGTGGTGTGTGGTGTGTGTGTGTGTAAATCTGCTGGTGCGAGCTGTACTCCAGTAAATCTGTGTCGTGTAATGTAAATCGTGTGATTGAGGTACAAGTAATCATGTCTTGTGTGTAAGTTATAATACATGGTCGTGCGTTAAGTAAATCATGAGGTGAGTGATAAGTAACATCTCGTGTGTGGAGTTTAAGTGGTAAGTAAACGAAGTGCTGCTATGGATAAATGTAAGTTCATAGTCGAATGTGTTAAGTATCATACGTGAATGTGCTGTACGTAAGTGTCAAGTGTGTTGTCGGCCGTCATGTGTATAAGTGTTAAACTGTAAGCTGTCTATGGGTAAACTGTAAGTGTTCATAGTGAATGTGTGTATAAGTGTCCTAGTGAATGGTGTGAGTTGTAAAGTGTGTGTGTGTCTGGTCGTGTACTGTGTGTGTGTGGTGTGTGCTGTGTGTGTGTGTGTGGCGCTACCACACGCTCACTGTGTAGTGTGTGGTCTAAAATAATAATAACACAATAGGCTATGAAGTTAAAAACACTAAGTATAATAAAAACAATAAAAAATAAAATAATAAAACATAATAAAAATAATATAAAAATAATTAAAATAATTAATAAAAAAATAATAAAAAGTATTAAAACAAAATAAAAACATACTGTTTAATAAATATATGAGTTAAAGCTAGTTAAAGCAGAAAGTTTAAAAACACTGTAAAGCACTCAACAAACCTACTTTGCATTATTGCAATATAAAGCAGTAAAACATGAGTCTAAGACAGTAAAACCACTGAGGTTAAAGCAGTAATAGCAGGCTTAACAGTAAAACAAAGATAACGAATCCCCCCTGTGTTAGGCTAACACCTCTCATTCGATTTTACTGATTTACTGCTTGTAAGGTATGTGAATGTTAATGGACGATATGTGATCACAAAAACAGTAACAACAATATGATTGTAAAGCCAGATAAAAGCATAGAGTTAAAAAGCAGCTTAAAACATAGAGTTTAAAAGCAGTCAAAGCAGGTAAACAACAAAAGCTATACTAAATCCCCCGCCGTAGGCTCGCGTACATTCTTCCGGAATCACACCTCTATTGCATTTACTGAATTTACGCTTTAAGCGTATGTAATGTTAATCAAATCAATGTGAGTTAAAGCAGTAAAAAACATATAAGTTAAAACATTAAAAACATGAGTTAAATATAACTTTTCAGCGAGAAAGAATATCACTGAAAACAAAAGCATAATAAACCCCTTGTTGCTACCGGTAACACCTCTATATGATATTACTGATTTACTGCTATTAAGGTATATAGTGTTATGTTTTTAATAAAATTTCCTTCAGTTGTAGTAAAATAAAATGATTTAATATCTATCAGACACTCTGGATTTTTTTTTCTTCCTTTCCTCACTTCCCCTCATTCTCTTTTCTACGGTTATTATCCTGAGGGCTTTATTCTAAATAATTTCTAATTTTAATGTTATTGGTCAGCTTTTCCTAGTTTTAGAGTGTAACTACCATAGGCACTCAGAACTTCTCATCAATTGTGAATTAGTCGCTGACGGGGCTTTACCCCAAACGCTCATCTGGATACCGATTTCCCTTATCTCACACATATTTTAAGTAACAAATGCCTATATATATAATATATTATATATGTGTTGTGTGTAGGTGAGTGTGGAGCTACCCGGCTAGGATATTATGCTGAAGATCCCAAGGGCTGGACTTGTATTGTTCTAGGTCATCTTGGCTTGTTAGGTATTAGGTGTGACGCGGTTATGCGCTTAACAGCTCTCTGCCACTGCGTAGTTATCGTGCTCCTGTATACAAAAGCTAGCGTATGTGTGTAGTGTGTATAAAAGAGCACCTGCAGCCGGGAGCGTTCCGCGTCGGACCTTCGAATCTTCTGGCCCCGAATCACTCGCTGGATGGAGATGTGTGCATATCAGTGTCATAGTGTGTGTAGACGTGAGTTAGATGTACGGTTGGAGGCTTAGGTTGGTGACAGTTATCATGGCAGGTCGGTAAGGGTGGTGTGTGTAACATAGGTGTGATATGTGTCTAAGCGCACTGTGTGTGGAGTAGGTGCAACGTGAGTGTAAGTTCTAGTGTTTTGGGTGTATGTGTGGTTTCGTTGTGTATAAGCTTCCTTAGCGGGCGTGTGGTTGGTGTGTGATGTGTGTATAAGTAGCGAGAAACGGTCAATGTGTGTTGTATGGTTGGTATTTAGATATGACTTTTTTGTTTCTGTTTAAAAGCTTTAATGTTTTTTAGTTTTCGCAGCCCTAATATAGTGATTGTGCGTGAGGTATGGTATGATATAGCGTTCCTTACTCTCTCCATCTCTCTCTTGTACTTATATACATATATATATGATCGCTAGCATTACTTATACTACGTAACTACATATACGTAATCCGTATTATATACCATATATTATCATCCTATAGCTTTTATATCAGTATAATGTATACTCATAATACTAACATATATATACTATATTTATAATTATATTATTAAAATTGCATATATTACACAAATGGCCAATTCTGATATCAAATCTTCGATTTTAATGTTCGTTCAAAGTATGAAAATCAGGGCTTTCTCCAAAATCAGTCATTGAATCATACAAAACTGATGATCACTTACTAAGTAACACATTTTCCATTCTCTACCTTTATATAATTCTAAAGAGCATTTTCAGCGGCCTGAGCTCCCCTATATTCACAAAGCTCCACTATAGCTCCGTAAGAGGCTACGGATCGAGTTTCCCATTCTGTCCAGTGATCATTGGAGCGATCCACTTTTTATGCGTTAAGATTACACACTATTTAATGCTTCTCATTCCATTGCGGTTTCTGGTTGGTGATCCGCATTGCCCATCCAGAAGATTAGAAGATGTTATTGCGCCTGCACTCATAATACATGCTCATGCCGCACACAACTCTGTGCATCCTATTTCAACTGCGCCGCCGTACTCATACAGTGAGACTATACACATAATAGTATGTGGACTGACCATTCCCTTAAGAGGCGCCCAAGGGTTCAGATACCTGTGAACCTTTCCCACGGCAGCAGTACAACGCGAGCAACATAGCTAGTATATAAGAATACCTCCTTAGCCTCATAACCTAGTACTTAGTATTTCCACTGTTAATAATATATAACCCTTCATCCACCTGTTATATATATACCTACTCTCATAATATTACGGCTTACCATATATATATATTACTTATAATATAACATAGTATACTATATATCTAATATATAACTGATACATATCATATATAATATCAGCGCTATATTATACTAGCGTTCGCACAAGACCGGCCCATTACTATTATATTAGCCTACATATATAGACTTATATATATATATACTATTATATAATTATATATATACTATATAATATATTATATATATATATATTATATAATATATATATATATATATAATAATATATATATATATACTATATATATATATAGATATTATTTTAAATAATATATTTTAATAATTCCTTTTATATATTGTATATAACATTTATATAAATATATATTATATATATTATATATTATTATATATATATATATTTTCCATTAAATATTTTAAAGAAAAGGAAACCCAAAAAAAAATTAATATAAGAATACAGGAAAATCTCATATACTAATGGTTGTACTATGTTGAAGCACATCAACTATGGTTAACAAAAAGAAGACCAAACGTATTAGAAAGGTAGAAAAAGCAAAATTGATTTTGGCAACCCACCCAAAGAAAAAAATATTTTTGTTGATGAAAATAAAACCATATGTGAGAATAGAGAAACTTGCCAAAAATAGATAAAAAGGGGCTAAAAGAAAAAGGGCAATTTAAATTAAAAAAGGGAAAAAATTAAAAAATTTTAGGAGTACCTTGCCAGGGCCATATAAGCCATTGCCCAAGAAACTCCAAGGCAGACCCCCTCGCTGCTTGAAACAACAAAAAAAAACCTGGTAACCTTTGCTAAAGGTAAAACAAAAGAAAATTAAAAAAGCCAAAAATCCAGGCAATTGATTTTCAATTCAAACATTAAGCCATTAAGGAAGGAAACAACTTTATACCTAATTTAACCAGATATAAAATTATGATGGAAATAATATCTCCTGTTTTAACTAGCAAATTTAATTCATGTATTACATCTGGTGTTTTCCATAATTGCCTCAAAATTGCAAGGGTCATATCAGTT
>JABUQX010121872.1:27500-30000 GCA_015478945.1 Trachelipus rathkii | reverse complement strand
AGAAGCCAGTATGAACATTCTGCATTGTCCACCGAGTCGGGACAATGAGTAAGTTGGTTCCGTTTTGTGAAGTTAACAACCATGCTGCTAACTACTGACTAACTGTGAGAGCAGGTCAGAAGCTTCAGGAATACACGGCTCACACCCTCAAGTCCTACCAAAGAGTATTCCCTCCAGGAGGACACTGGGACGGAGGTAATATATATTACAATCATATGATATGTAGAGAAAAAATCACTCACATGAGTAAGAATACTATTTTTTTTTAGATTGAGATTTCAATAATCGCTATCGTCAAAGTCGTAAATTTAGAATTTTATCTAGATTATCCTATCGCACTTATCTACGAAATAATTTATAGCTAGTAATCGAATTAAATCGGTTATACTCATGAATGAGGTTTTATCGTTATATCTGAATTTATTTAGACTTAAATATATACGTAAATAATTTTATAACAGTAATACCGTGAATGAACACCACATTGCGAATGAATAATCGTATTGTTATTCTGAAGAACAAATAACTTACTTTGCTCTAGCAATTTTTTTAATGAACTCTAAAAAACTTTAAACCAGTTCTTCTTAAAATTAATCTAAAAAAAATGAATGCAAATAGAAAAAATCTATTTAGTAAAATATAAATACTACCCCTTCCTTCTTTTAAGAGTTTACATCCATTATATTTAAGTTAATCCTCTTTAAATCCATTATGAAGCATGATAACGTATGATGTAATTTTCGGAAGCAAATTAAAACTACGAACCATTGAGATAAAGAATCCATATATTCCTTTACTATACCTCAGTCGATAATACAGCACCCCACTCAAATGGGAGTCCGATTCAGTGCAATCTACAGTGAGGAATACACCTAAAAACGACTCGAAAATTCTAACTGAATGCAAATGATTTAAATAAAATACTATAATCACATCATGATTATAATATAACACAATCAATATTTACACTTTGGCATTCGTTCTATATCTGTTTTTAAAAGAAAATAAAATTATGTAATTTTAGATAATTATATAAAATTTAAAAAAGTTTAAGTTTTTTAGTTATTAAATTACCTATAACCCATAATATATATATATAATTAATATATATATATATATTTAATATAATATGATTAATATATATTAATATATATATATATATATTATAATATATATAATATATATATAATATAATATATATATATATAGAGATATATATATAATTAATTATATATATATATATAATATATTATATATATAATTATATAATAAATATATTAATATATTATAATATAATAATATAATATATAATTAAATATTATAATAATATATTATAGATATAATAATTTATATCAATATAATTGTAAGATATATC
This sequence comes from Trachelipus rathkii, assembly GCA_015478945.1. Taxonomy (NCBI): domain Eukaryota; kingdom Metazoa; phylum Arthropoda; class Malacostraca; order Isopoda; family Trachelipodidae; genus Trachelipus; species Trachelipus rathkii. Next base: position 28,625 of record JABUQX010121872.1, on the reverse strand, counting down.
TGAGAAATTAATAATATTAATATATATAATATTTAATATATATAATTATATATTATTAATATAATAAATATAGTAATAATAGATATAATATATAATATATATAATAATATATATAGAAATATAATAATTATAATTAAGATATGAAAGTATCAAGATAATAGAGTATAGAAATTAATATTATATATAATATAAATATTATAGATATATATATATAATCAAAATTTTTAAGTTTATTTTTTTAAAATAATCGTCTAAGATTAAAGATTGTCTAATGGTAGAGACAGACGTCACAAAAGACGTCCCAACTTTTGCAATTGTACAAATATCTTCTATAAACACATATACACGTCAAGTATACATTAAGATTACCTATCTACTTCGATCCGTGCTGAGACCCTCGTCAGACGTAGATGTGACGGAGAACTCAAAAATTATTTTGAAATAATAAAAACCGTTAGTAGGAAAGAAAAAAGAAACATGAAAAAAAAAAACGTAATGTTAAGATTTTTTTGAAAAAGGGTTTGGTGATCAATAAATTTGTTAGGTGGATATCTAAAGTAAAAGTAAATCACCTAAATGTAGTTTTGTTAATATAATATAGGAAAAATTTATATGTGTTATGTGCAGAGCCTTTTTTCTATATTATAAATTTTACGTATTTGGTTTTTAGGGGGGGTCGAGCATCCCACAATCTTTATAAAAATGGAAGGTATGCGACTGGGAATCATTTTTATAGTCTCCTTGTGATTAAGTTGTTATCTGTGTAATGTGAGCAGAATTCTTGATCCGTACTACACGTATCTTGCTTTGTGTTGATATTTACGTCTTGTGAAGCGTAGAATATGGATTACGTATTGTTTTCACCAAGAGATGATTGAACAAAGGTGAGCAATTAGAAACAAGGAGTTGTGGTATTGACTCACATTGGGAGATATGTGTTAATAAGAGTTTTAGCTTTGTTTTGTGCTGGCCACGGATAGGTGGGACGTTAAAAGATGCGTAGGATTCGTCCGTGTCTTTTGAAGGAAGATGGTCTGTTATGAGACGAAGAGTCCTTCCAGCGCCATAAGACAGACGCCAATTCAGAACTCTCAAGCCCCGAGGAGTTATCTGGTTAAAGTAGTT
>JABUQX010121872.1:0-22500 GCA_015478945.1 Trachelipus rathkii | reverse complement strand
GCAGATTTACCATTCATCTACTTTCTCACTCTACCCATTCCTCCTCTTTGCTATAACCTCATCCCAAAATACCTATTCTTCTATGACCAGTCAACCCACACCACATCAGTATCACGCTCATCATTACTGCCCATATCTATACAGATTTACAAAGTGTCTTTCCACACCTCCATCACATCCATTTCATCATTTACAAAAACACCATCCCTATCATTATTCTGAGCAGTTCCCCTTATTCTAATTCTTAACCTTCGCGCTTCCTTCCAGAAGAGCTTCTATTCCCTTGTATGTCCCCATTCATCCCTCCTTCCAAACCTGTTCATTACCTCTTCTTTTCTCCTATATCTTCTAGCATTCCTTTTTTCCTCCTTATAATAATTCCAAGCATCTTCTTTTGAAACTTCATCATATACATTCAAACCCACGCTTCTTTTCAACTTTTAACCGCTTGCATCACCTCTTCATTCCACCACTCACTGTTATCATTCTTACTTCCTACTTTAGCACACACACATACTTCTTTTGCATGCTAACAATTGCTCCCAGATTTATTCAGTTTCAACTTGTTCACATTTCAACTGATTACTTGAGCGTTCTTACATATACTTATCCTTATTACCGTGTTCACTAAACTTCTCACTCTTAATTTTACCCACTCCTTCCCTTATCACCTTTCCTCTCCATCCAAGTCCCCACTAACTTAATTACATAGAAACAACTTAAATGATCCGTTAATCCCATTCCTAAACCCCTCACTGAATTAACATCCAACACAACTTCAACATCTTCTCACCCAACACAAAATCAATCATATTTTCACTCGATTACCATTCCACACTACACCAACTCGAGATATACTTATGGATACACTTGTTTTTAAAGAAAGTATTACTTACACACATACCTCTCCACCTCACAGAAAATCAATCACCTTTCCTACCATTCTTATTTTCCTGACACCCCAAACCACCTGTTATACCATCATTTTTGATCATATATATATATAAATTAATAATATATATAAATATAATAATATATATATATATATATATATATATATATATTATATATATTAATATATATATATATAATATATATATTAATTATATAAATATATATATATAATATATATAGTATATATAATATATATATATAATATATTATAATATATATATATATATATAGTATATATATATATATATATATATATAATATATATATATATATCACTATTTATATATAATTTAGGGGATTCAATGTACACAACACTGAAGGGTTGGGGTCCTCATACTGATTTAGGTGGGGAGGAGGCGAATCATTTAGCATTCTCAGCGATCTGGAGCAACTAATTTAAAGGAACCCACCACATTCCGATCGTCCCAACCAATTATGAACACACTTGACTATGTTTCACCACTAGTCCTTCTCATTATAAATACACACCTTCGCTCCTATTGCTAAATCTGACCACAACCTTATATCTCTTAATTTTTAATACTTTCTCCAACAGCTCCATCCTGCCCTACGCGTTTTTTCTGGCACTTGATCGGGCCGATTGGGGGGCCTTGCGTTGCTTCTACTGCTAACTATAATTGAATGATGCTTTGTTCTGTGGAGCTTCAACTTCTGCGATAAAGGTGGAGCTGTAATCGTTATGGGATGAGCAGGTTTATCCTTCTTCGGCTAAATCTTTCTCTCCTCATAATCCATGGTCGATCGTGGCTGTTCTCTGGCCATCCAGGCTAGAGACAGTGCATCGGGGAAAAATTCTCGGTCTCCTATCCACTCTTGCTAATTTTTATTCGGCTAGAAATTTGCAGGATTACTCTTCGACGAGCAAAGGCGCTTTCATTAAACGAAAGTGCGCTAAACTCCTTGGTTCTCCTCTACTGACAAATCTTTCTGCCTCTTGCCAAAAACATCTCTAACACTTCTGTAAATCTCTCTTCCTCCTCTTTATTCCTCTATGTCTGTTGCAATCTCCAACTGGAAAAGCCAATCTCTTCGGCCTCCTATTTTCCTCTTAACTCAACCCTGGACGATTCTGGCATTCCTCCTCTCCTTCTTCTCCTCTCAGGGTCCTATGCCTTTGCTGTGATACATTCGATCGGGTGCATGGGCTCCTGAAATCTACGAAACGTTAGGGCGGGTTGCCCCGGATGGCATCCTCCCGATGTTTTGAGGAGTTGCTCCGTGACTATCCCCGCCCCTCGTTCAACATATTCTCTATGTCTCAATACTAGCACTTCCCTCAGTGTTGGAAGCCACGCATGGCCAACCTATTCCGAAAAAAGGAACCGCTCTATCCTTTAACTATCGCCCTATAGCTCTTACTTGTATTTTATCTAAATCTTTGAAAACTTTCTCAACTCTCCATTTCTTGAATCATCTGGAATCTCATTTCAACTTCTTTCCGATCGCCAGTACGGCTTTCGGCTCTCGAGGTTCTTACTGGCATATACTTTCCTATCTTACTGATTTATGGTTTTCCGCCTTAGGAACTACGGGGGACGTTGCGTGTGGCGCTGACATATCCAAAACATCTTGACCGGGTATGGCCACGCGTCATGCTCTCCAACTCCCCTCCTTTGGTTTCCTTCTTCTCTTTGCTACTATGTCTAGCTTTCTTTCAATCCGGCCTCAATACGGCTGTGTTGTTGATGGGGCAACTTCTTCTTCCTTTTCTTCAATAGGTGGTGTTCCTCAGGGTTTTCTGTCTTATCTCCTACTTATTCCTACTTTTCATTAGATGATCTTCTCACCTGCACTTCTAACTCTATTCACTCAAATGCCGATACTCGACCTTCCATTCTTCAACTCATTTCCCAATTCTGCTCCTTCTTTTACTTCTTAGAATTGCCTCTTGTCTTAATATTTCCGATTCCATTCTCGCTGATCGATAGAATTTCCGGGTGGGGTCTCTGAACTTGTGAAATTCAATTCTTTTAAAAACTCAACTTCTACAAATCCCCTCTCTAAGACACTTTCTAACTTTTCTATCTCTTTCGACGGTTTTCTCGTCTCTCCTGTCGACAATATTAACATCCTTTGGCCTTAACAAAACAAAAAAATGTCCTTGGAAACCCACATCACAACGGTTGCTAAGCCGGCCTCAAAGAAGCTGGAGTTCTGTTTAGACTGCGAGACTTTTTCCTCTTCACAGTTACTCTCCAGCTATACAGGGCCTCATCCGCCCTTTATGGAGTACTCTCTCATATCTGGGGGGCTCAGGTTTCACCCGGCTTTTGATAGGGTCCGAGGTCAAAGGCAAAAAAGACTTATAAACTGTCCCGTTCTTTCTAGTTCACTTGACCCTCTATCTTTGTGGCGCCATGTTTGGGCTTTATCTCTTTTCTATAGGTACCGTACCGGCAAGTGCTCGAGGGAACTTTCCACCCGCGTGCCACCACCTTTAAGACGCCCTCGTAGCACAAAGGTGCTGTGGTCGGCACATGAGTTTTGGTGATATCAGCAACTCCAGACTAGTCCGCTGCGGTGCCTCCTTCTATCCTGCCACCTCTGTTCTGTGAATTCTCTTCCATCTCTGTGTTCCTACTCAATTTAATCTCCCTCACTTAAAGCCCGCGTCGTGCTCATCTGCGTAATTGGTTAGTGAATTTTTGTTGATTTAACACCCCCTCTTGCAAAGCTTTGCCCGGAGCGGTGGTATAACCGTAAAAAAATATATATATATATAAATATATATAATATATATATATAAATATATTATATATATAATATATATATATAATATATATATACTATATATATATATATAATATATTATATATAATATAAATATAAAATATATATATATATATATATATAGAAAATCCTGTCTGAGACCAGAGGCTAGAATTCATCCTCTAACTCGTTTAATATGTCCAACTATAAATTATTTCACATAATTTCCGTCTAAAGGTGGAGTATGTGCCTATGTTAACATAAACACTTCTGTAAACGTCTCGAGAATCTCGAATCTCCTAACTTCGATGTTCTGTGGCCTTAAAATCTTTCTTCCTTCTACTACCATAATCTTGTGCTTCTGCTACTGGTCTCCTAACAGAACAGATTTCACGCCTTTTTTGAATACATTACTACTTCTCACGAGACGGTTATATTCGCATCCAAATACTGAGGTCCTCTATTTAGGGTATTTCAATGTACACAACACTAAATGGTTGGTGTCCTCTCATACTGATTAGGTGGAGGAGCCGAATCAGTTAGCATTCTCAACGATCCGGAGCAACTAATTAAAGAACCCCACACACATTCCGGATCGTCCCCACCAATTCTAACATCACTTGACCTATGTTTCACCACATCCTTCTCTCTATAATTACACCACCTTCGCTATATGTAAATCTGACCACAACCTATATCTCTTAATTTTAATACTTTCTCTCCGAAAACAGCCTCCATCCTCTTCTACGCCGTTTTTTCTGGCACTTGTTTGATGGGCCGAATTGGGGGCCTTGCGTTGCTTCTACGCTAACAATAATTGGAATGAACTGCTTTGTCTCTGGTGACCCTTCGACTTCTCTGCCGATAAGGTGGAGCTGTAATCGTTGATGAGCAGGTTCATCCTTCTTCGACTAAATCTTTTCTCTCCTCATAATCCATGGTTCGTCTGCTTGTTCTCTGGCCATCCCAGGTAGAGACAGTGCCTATCGGGAGTGGAAAAATTCTCGTTCCTCTTCACTCTGCTAATTTTCATTCTGCTAGAAATCGTTGCAGGGATTACTCTTCGACAGCAAAGCGGGCTTCACAAAACGGAAAGTGCCTAACCTCCTTGTTCTCCTAACTGACAAATCTTTCGGCTCTTGCCGAAAAACATCTCAACAACTTCTGTAAATCTGTCTTCCTCCTCTTATTCCGCTCTGATGGTTCTGTTGCTAATACTCCAACTGAAAAAGCCAATCTCTTCGGCCTCCTATTTTCCTCTAACTCAACCCTGGACGATTCTGGCTTTCCTCCTCCTCCTTCTTCTCCTCTCAGGTGTCCTTGCCTTTGCTGTGATTACATTCGATCGTGTGCCATTGGCTCCTGAAATCTACGAATGTTAGGAAGGCGGCCCGGATGGCAGTCCTCCCCGAGTTTTGAGGAGTGTGTGCTTCCGTGCTATCCCCGCCTCGTTCAACTATATTCTCTATGTCCAATACTAGCACTTTCCCTCAGTGTGGAAGCACGCACATGCCCAACCTATTCCGAAAAAAGGAAGCCGCTGCTGATCCTCTAACTATCGCCCTATACTCTAACTTATATTCTATCTAAATCTTTGAAACTTTCTCAACTCTCATTTCTTAGATCATCTGAATCTCATTCATTCTTTCCGATCGCCAGTACGGCTTTCGGCGCTCACGTCTACTGGCGATATACTTTCCATTTTAACGATTTATGGTTTTCCCCCTTAGGAACTACGGGGAGACTTGCGTGGTTGCGCTTGACATCATCCAAAGCATTTGACCGGTATGACACGTCATTGCTCTCCAAGCTCCCTCCTTTGGGTCCTTCTTCTCTTCTTACTTATGTCTAGTTTCTTTCAAATCGCTCATATCGGCTGTTGTTGTGGGGCGACTTCTTTTCTTTTTCCTTTTTTTTCTTGGTTCCCCAAAAAAATAAAAATTGTGTTCCTTCAGGTTCTGTCTTACTCCTACTTTATTCCTACTTTTCATTAATGATCTTCTCACCTGCACTTCATAACTCTATCCACTCATATGCCATGACTCGACCCTTCATTCTTCAACTTCATTCAATTCTGTCCTTCTTTTACTTCTAGAATTGCCTCTTTGTCTTAATATTTCGATTCCATTCTCGCTATTGGATAGAATTCCGGGTGGGTCGTCTGACTGGTTGAAAATTCAATTCTTAAAACTCAACTTCTCAAATCTCCCTCTCTAAGACCACTTCTAACTTCCTATCTCTTTCGACGATTCTCCTCGTCTCTCCTGTCGACAATATTAACATCTTGGCCTTAACAAAACAAAAAAATGTCTTGGAAACGCTCACATCACAACGGTTGCTAAGGCGGCCTTAAAGAAGCTGATCTGTTAAAGACTGCGAGACTTTTTTTCTCTTCACAATTACTCCAGTTATACAAGGGCCTCATCCGCCCTTGTATGAGTACTGCGCTCAATCTGGGGGCTCAGTTTCACCCGCTTTTGATAGGCGAGTCAAAGCCAAAAAAGACTTTATCAACTGTCCTGTTCTTTCTAGTTCACTTGACCCTCTATCTTTGTGCGCGCGATGTTGTGCTTATCTCTTTGTCTTAGGTACGGCGTAGCGGCAAAGTGCTCGAGGGAACTTTCACCCGCGTGCCACCACCTTTAAGACGGCCTCGCTAGCACAAGGGGTGCTGTGTCGGCACATAGAGTTTTGTGTTGATATTAGCAACTCAGACTAAGTTCGCTGCGTGCCTCCTTCTTCCTGCCACCTCTGTTCTGGTTGAATTCTCTTCCATCTTCTGTGTTTCCTACTCAATTTAATCTCCCTCCCTTTAAAACCCGCGTCTGTGCTCATCTGCGTAATTTGGGTTAGTTGATTTTTAGAAGAATATTTTAACACCCCCTCCTGAATAGCTTTGCCCTGAGCGTGTGATAACCGTTAAAAAAATATATATATATTATATAATATATATATATATATATATAATATATATATAATATATAATATATAATATATAATATATATATATATATATATAATATATAATATAATATATATAATATATATAATTAATATATATATATATATATATAAAATCCTGTCTTGAGACCCAGTTGGCTAGGAATTCATCCTCTAACTCGTTAATATGCTCCAAACTATAACTTATTTCATTAATTCCGTCAAAGGGTGGATATGTGCCTTATGTTAACATAAACACTCCTGTAACACGGCTCGGAAATCTCGAATCTCCTAACTTCGAATATCTGTGGCTTAAAATCTTTCTTCTTCTACTACAATAATCTTGTGCTTCTGCTACGGCTGTCCTCCTAACAGAACAGATTTTCACGCCTTTTTTGAATACTACTACTTCTCACGAGACTGTTACATTTCTCTCCAAATACTGAGTCCTCTAATTTAGGATTTCAATGGTACACAACAGATGTTGGTTCTTCTCATACTGAGTAGGTGGGGAAGGAAGGCCGATCATTTAGCATTCTCAACGATCTGGAGCCACTAATTAAAGAACCCACACAACATTCCCGATCGTCCCAAACCAATTCTTGAACACACGACCCTATGTTTCACCACTAGTCCTTCTCACTATTTAAATACACCACTTCGCTCCTAATTGTAAATCTGACCACAACCTTTATATCTCTTAATTTTAATACTTTCTCTCAACAGCTCCATCCTGCCCTACGCGTTTTTTCTTGCACTTTGATCGGGCCCGATTGGGGGCCTTGCGTGCTTCTACGCTAACTATAATTGAGGTGACTGTTGTCTCTGGTGACGCTTCAACTTCTCCCGATAAGGTGGGAGCTGTAATGTGGATGGAGGCAGTAGGTTATATTCCTTCTTCGACTAAATCTTCTCTCCTCATAATCCATGGTTCGATCGGTGCTGTTCTCTGCCACCCAGCTAGAGACATGCGTATCGGGAGTGGAAATTCTCGTTCTCCTATCACTCTTGCTATTTTCATTCAGCTAGAAATCGTTCAGGGATACTCTTCGACGAGCAAAGCGGGCTTTTCATCAAAGGAAAGTGAGCTAACCTCCTTGGTTCTCCACTGACAAATCTTTCTGGCCTCTTGCCAAAAACATCTCTAACAACTTCTTAAATCATCCTGTCCTCCTTCTTATTCGCTCTGATGTTCTGTTGCTAATTCTCCAACTGAAAAGGCCAACTTTCGGCCTCCTATTTTCTCTAACTCAACCCTGGACGATTCTGGCATTCCCCTTCCTCCTCCTCTCTCAGGTGTTCCATGCCTTTGCCTGTGATTACATTCGATCGGGTGCATGGCTAGTAAAAGCTATGAACATTAGGAAGGCAAAGGTTTGGATTGGCAATCCTCCCCTAGTGTTGAGGAGTTTGCTTCTGTGCTATCCCCGCCCCTCGTTCAACTAGTATTCTCTATGTCTCAATACTAGCACTTGCCCTCAGTGTTGAAGCACGCACATCCAACCATTCCGAAAAAAGGAACCGCGCTGATCCTTCTAAACCTATCGCCCTAAGCTGCTTACTTGTTTCTATCGAAGATCTTTGAAACTCTTCTCAAATCTCATCTTAGATCATCTGGAATCTCATCACTTCTTCCGATCGCCAGTACGGTTCGGCGCTCGAGTCTACTGGCGAGATACTTTCCTATCTTACTGATTTATGGTTTTCCGCGCTTAGAACTACGGGGAGACTGGTGTGCGCTTGCACATATCAAAGCTTGACCGAGTATGGCACCGGTCACTGCTCTCCAAGCTCCCTTCCTTTGGTTTCCTCTCTTTGCTACTTATGTCTAGCTTCTTTCAAACGCTCAATCAAGCTTTGTGATGGGGCGACTTCTTTTTCCTTTTCTGTTAATAGTGGTGTTCCTCAGGTTCTGTCTTATCTCCTACTTATTCCTACTTTTCATTATGATCTTCTCACCTGCACTTAACTCTATCCACTCATATGCCGAATGACTCGACCCTTCATTCTTCACTCATTTCAATTCTGCTCCTTCTTTTACTTCTAGAATTGCCTCTCGTCTTAATGTTTCCGATTCTATTCTCGCTGATCTGGAATAGAATTTCCGGGTGGGGTCGTCTGAACCTTGTGAAAATCAATTCTTTAAAAACTCAACTTCTACAAATCTCCCTCTCTAAGGAACCACCTTCTAACTTTCCTATCTCTTTCGGACGTTCCTTCGTCTCTCCTGTTGACAAATATAAACATCCTTGGCCTAACATAACCAAAAAAAGTCTTGGAAACCTCACATCACAACGGTGCTAAGCGCCTCAAGGAAGCTGGGAGTTTTTAGACTGCGTGACTTTTTTACTCTCACAGTTACTCCAGTTATACAAGGGCCTCATTCCGCCCTTGTATGAGACTGCCTCTTCATATTGGGGGGCTCAGTTTCACCCGCTTTGATAGGGTCGAGTCAAACAAAAAGACTTATCAACTGTCCTGTTCTTTCTAGTTCACTTGACCGCTCTATCTTTGCGGTCGTGATGTTGGTGCTTATCTCCATTTTCTATAGGTACCGTAGCGGGCAAGGCTCGAGCGAACTTTCCACTCGCGTGCCACCACCTTAAAGACGCCCTCGTAGCACAAGGTGCTGTGTCGGCACAGGAGTTTTGTGTTGATATTAGGCAACTCCAACTAGTTGCTTCGGTGCCTCCTTTCTTCCTCCACCTCTTACTGTGGGAATTTATCTTCCATCTTCTGTGTTTCCTACTCAATTTAATCTCCCTCACTTTAAAGCCCGGTCTGTGCTCATCTGCGTAATTTGCGTTAGTTGATTTTTGTTGTTTTTAAACCCCCTCCTTGAATAGGCCATTGCCGTGAGCGGTGGTGATAACCGTAAAAAAAAAAAATATTAGGCCTAGAAGGGTATTATACTACTGTATATAATTTAAAACATCTTTAATATACATAAAAAGAGGTAATTTTAAAAAAAAACAAAAAAAAACATTTTGTTTTAAAAAAAAACTGTTTTTTTTTAAAAAAAAAAATTAAAAAAAAACATTTTTTTTATAACCCAAAATATATATATAATATATATATATATTATATATATATATATATATATATATATATATATTATATATATATATATAATATATATATATATATATATATATAATATATAATATATATAAGATATAATATATATATATATATATATATATATATATATATATATATATATAATATATTAATATATAATATATATCTATATATCAATAATATATATATAATATAAATATATATATTTATAGGTATAGATATATATAAATATTATATATATATTATATATATTATATATATATAATATATATACTTTATGAGTGAAAACAGATTTGTTTTATTCACTCATTGTGAAGCTTTGATACTTACCTACACCCACTCTTAATAAAATTTTATAGAAAGAGAACAGAATTATTATTTTAGCATATACTTGTAAGATGTTTTATTGCAAAAACGTGTATTTACTGGCCACATATGCCAGCATTTTTTTTTTTAAATATGTTTGGTAGATTATGGTATTTCAACACCTATAAAAGTATCAAAGCATGCAGTTTGCCTTCCTTATTAACAAAGGAGAAGAAAGTAATGGCATCTATTAACAGAGTGGCATTATGAAAGAGAAAATTAGTAGATATCCCAAAAAATGAGGTCATGAGATTGTGGAATATTCCTGCATTTGAGTCGGTGTCTGCTGCTGGGTGCAATATAAACATAAAGTTTAAATTCTTATGTAGAAAATAACAGCTGCATCAGAGCTGATTAAATCAAGTATTGAAATTTTGTGGTTGTAATGGTATTCTAGATGGTTATGAAATTGTATTTGCTTAAATTAAAACCTTTGACACTACACAGTGGTGATTTAAGTGTACAAAATAGTTATGAATTTAATAAGAAAGCATTTGAAAATTATTTCATGAAAATTCGAGACAGAAGGTACAGATTCAAGAATTAACATCTTAAATTGTGTAAGGAAAATTAACCAGTGAAAGTAATCAAATAGTTTAATTACACAAAATATCATTGAATATTTTTTTTTTTTTCTTTTTTATAAAGATAATTAAAGAAAATTACAAATGAGATTTATATACTCTCAACCCTTTTTGAATAAATTTAATTTGCAAGTTTTAAACTTTTACATAACCTATTAGCTATTTTATATGGTATTTTTATCCCTTAAATTTTTTCTTAGGGGAATGCTAAAGGGTTTCTTACTTATGGTTTAACTCGAGACCTTCACCTCAATAGACGCTCATTAAGGCAATTTTTTATAGAGCCTTCACATAGTCACATCTTTTTCATAAAAGTTATTTTATGTATTCGATTGATTGTAAATTTAATTTAAAACTCATGGTTGACCGAGGACTGGGAAAAAATGCTTAATATTGTGAGATGAGAAGAAACTGTTGCTAAGAATATTAAAGAAACTAAGGAAGTAGAATGTAACAGCAATGACATGTTTGAGCAAAAACCAGAAAAGACGGAGAATTCATGTGGTGCAGGAGAGAAGAGGAGGGAGAGATAGGTTTGAGAAAAGGAAGCTGAGGACTTGAAGGAAATGTAGGCAGAAAGGGAAGGGGATGTGAAGACGGAGAAAGTGACAAAGAGATAAGGAGAAGTCAAGGGAGCAGGTAAGAGCAGGGAGCCAAGATAGACAAATGACTTGGTTACACTGATTTCTGAGTTCATATTATGGCAAGAACAAATATTTTTTTTGAAAAGAACCGCGACAACAACAATTAGGCAAAGGTCGGAATTGATGCCAATGTGATAAAAAACAACCAATTCAGCTTGGTAACACATATATCAACCCGTTCCCAAATTGGATTCTAATGTAGATATTATTATTATTAGAGTAGTTATAGTATATATAAAATAAATATAGTATTATATAGACGTCTATGTAAGTATAAATAAGAGTAGTAATAAGTGTGTAACACCGTATAATAGTATATTTACTATTAATTAAGCTACTCATACATGATATTTATGAATATTCTAAGTTATAGTAGTAAGCATATCTCACAATAATTATATATATTAATTATATAATACGAGTATAATATAGATAGAGGATAAATTATAATCAAGCATTATACTTGATAGATAGCTTAACTATACCATTAGTGTAGTAATATAATCTCACTGATATTAATATTATTTATAAGTATAATATATTTAAGTAATAGTATATATAATATTATATTTATAAACAGATAATCATAAAAACAAAGTGAAAGATAAAGCGAGGGGTGGAGTATATATATAGCTAGATTTATTAGTATATATTTATTAGATGCCCTATACAGAGGAGCAACTGGAGACATAAGTACGTAATTAATAAGAAGAGCATTGTCAATGAGCTGCCAAGAAAGAGTAGGTATAGAGATACTGATGATAAGTTCAAACATGAATAGTCTAATATAGTAAGGTATATAAGACCGAGGAAAATTTAGGTATTAACCTCTAGTATATATATAGATCGCATGGAGTAAAAAGGTAATTAGGCAGTTCGATAGGGAGCTAAAGTGATAATATCTAAGGTTAAGAGAGGGTATAATTATAGGGTATTAAATTTAAAGAAACAGTCAAGAAATGCAGATCACCGCCTGATAACACTAAAATATATCGAACCCTATGGGTCGCTGGTGTAAATAGTATGACTCCTAAGATAATACAGTATGATTATCAAAGGGGATACAGGATCATCTAAAAATCTCGGGAGTGAGCCGCCGTTACTCACATAGATGAAATCTGTGAGTGAGTATATATATAAATATAATTAGTAGAAGATACATATTAACATCTATATTATTTAACTAGTAAATTAAAAAAATTTATAATCATAAGATAACAGATATGTAGTAGTATAGTAATTATAAGTAAGTACGAGCGATTCATAACATACTCAGAGAGGTAATAATGAACGGTTCTATATCAGAAAGAGAGACAAGAACTAACAAATATAATCAGACAGGAAAGTCATATTACAAAAATATGTAGTGATTTAGGTGAGAGAAAACGCGCTATTTCCGCGTGCGCTGAAGAAATTTAAGGGACCAAATTATGTAAATTTATTCTTATAATAATATCAGTTTTCCAAGAGAGATGCGCCCTACATGGGGAAAGTAGGGTATACGAAGAATATTATAAACACATTATGTGTGGTGCTATTATGAATAATGACGCAATAATGATGGTGAAAGCACTGTAAACTTAATGAGTGTAATTAGTGCTGTTAACTGATCGTAGGTAAGTATTGAAACAAGAGCTCTCCTCTTATTTATTATGTAATTATTTAATCAGCAATAAAACGCTATTTTCTCATTTTCACCCGGATTTTAAATTAACGGTATGTATATTAAATTAAGAAAACCTGTAACTTTGACCCAATTCATCAGAGGCACCGACAACGGTCTCAAACATTAAGCGGTTCTCGAGCTGATGAAGGCGTCACGGTGCCTCCCCATTTAAAGTAAAAGTAGATGTAGTAGTCTATAATGTTATAACATATCTAGTGAATATAATCATACTATCAACTCTCCTACTCATACCTACATTGCGCGCGGTTATATATATAAATATCAATATGGGTTAGGTCTACCTAGGATTCTTAGTTCCAGAATACTGACAATGATAGGTCAATGTAGTACAGTAACTATAAGCATACATACAGGCATCCCGCTAGCTGCTACACTATTAGTAGATAAACCCCAAAAACCGCAAATGTACCGGTAACCTCTAGGCTAAATAAAACCATCACATATCGGCTAGTTACAGATATAATTAATATAGATATTAAAGCATTATAGCGGCGAGAACTGTAAATAGTTTCGACACTATGATAATAAATCACTCATTTCTACACATTCCACACCTTCCCAGAACAACGATCAGCAAGATTTGATATCCGCGAACCAGACCAGATCTTCCTTGTAATCATATCCTCCTATACGTTGATCTGCCATCCATATTATGAACTCTTACTCAGCATATGGAGAAACATAGCTGACAAGTGTTCTCCGTTCGCGCAATCTCTTCTATCTCATTAACCACTTCTTTATCCCAACTTATATTAGGCTAAGATTCACTTAAATATTTTCCTAAATGTAATAATGACGCGATAGAATAACAATTGATAAAAATGAAAATAATGAATCAGAGAATAACCCCATGCATCATCAAATATGTTGATTTAACTAATCTTCCCCACCCCATAAACTTAACTTAATTATAAAAAAACAACATTCTCCCTATTACTAGTTTAGTTCGACAAAGATATTATTGAACTACGCGATAGTCGCTACTTAAAAGAAGCATAGAGTGTGATCACCCAAAACCCTCTCCATATAGAATTCCAATATTACTTTCAGCTAAAGTGTCAGCATATATTATCGAACTATAAAAGAAGATTGTTGAGATGAAAAACTCTAAATTAACGTTACCTCTATTATTCATAATTATAATATCATTAATAGAGGCGAAAGTAATCAGAATATATATAAATGGTAAAATATAATAATAAACTCAATAAACTATAACTATATATAATATAAAGATAATAATTTATCGTATAAGGACAAGCTCTAGGTTACTACGTAACCAATAACACATGCAAAATACTAATGATATAATAATACTACATAATATAATCAATTTACATAACATATTCCCTACCCCAACTATATTTCACAATAGAAAGTCATATATTATATAACACATACAAATTAATATATATATATAATATAACTATCTTTAATAAAAATATTACATAAAATAAATTATTCAAAAACTAATTTAAAACCGATTCGTAGTAAAGATATAATAAAGATGTTTAACTCATACTCTAGTGATCATTATTAGATTACTAATATATATTTACTCTCACACTACTTATCACATAAACATACATAACAGTCATCTACAATAAAAAAAACATAGCTATATAAATATTATCAAAAAATATTAAGACACCAATATTTTTATTATACGAATTTTTAAAAAAATAAGATCAAGATTTAATTTTCTTTTAGGTAATATCAAATCATTTTAATTATATACAAAGCAAGAGACTATGACATCATTGTCTCAATAACAGTATGTAGATGATACATCTCAACACAAGATGTCGAATATTAAAATAGCGGCACTAATCATATGATCAGTTAAATACTATTGAATCTGATGTATATATAGTATAATGATTACAAAATGTGTAATAAATAAAGGAGTAGTGCCATAAGTATATTATCAATTATTACTATATAACATATATATTATATATTATTAATATAATATAAGTATATATATATACTAAATTTATAATATCATATATATATGTATTATTATAAAATAAATAAATATTATGATTAATATATA
This sequence comes from Trachelipus rathkii, assembly GCA_015478945.1. Classification (NCBI taxonomy): domain Eukaryota; kingdom Metazoa; phylum Arthropoda; class Malacostraca; order Isopoda; family Trachelipodidae; genus Trachelipus; species Trachelipus rathkii. Next base: position 7,458 of record JABUQX010121872.1, on the reverse strand, counting down.
TATTTAATATATATATAATAAATATTATATATAATAATAATATTGAATAATAAATATATTAATATGTAAATTAAAAAAATATAAAAATTTATATATAATAACATTAATTAAGATGAGTATTCAATTTGGTATTAATATATATGTATATATATATATAGATATATTATATTATATATATATATACAGATTTGATGTAATTGTGTATCTATTAAAAATATACTATTTGTATTAAGTACTTGTTTTGCTCAATAATAAAAAATAAGATGTTAAAAATATTAGGATGTAATAAATAAGTAAATTATATATTTGATATATATATTACTCCATTGTTTAATCAGATTATTCATAGAAACTAATAATAATTCTAACGCGTAAATTTCATTCGTTGTATTGCTTGTTATATTAGAATAATTATATAATTCTATCAATGTTATATTATATCTATATTATGAGAACAGTAGAAAAAGATCATAAATGCGATATCAAAATAGTTGCCGATTAGTACTCGTAAACTATCTCTAATATAACTATATATGTCACTACAAATAGATACTTTTTATATTATGACTTTTCAATTATATGATACGATTAATCTATATAAACTCTATATGAGGCATATTATATATTAATATTATATAATATAGAGCTAATTTATTTTCGTATTTGTGTGATATTAATTATTAAATAATCATTTAATATATACTTACATAATAAAATAAATTTATAAATGACAGTATAAATAAATAATTATATAATTTAATATAATTTAATAATATATATATTAATGATATATATAATACTAATAAATAAATATAATACTAACTATCAGAATGTGATAATAGACTAACTTTATATGTGTTCAACATATCTAACAGTATTTAATAATCTTTAAATAAAAGCGAAAGAACAATAGTCCCTTTAATAGACTATTTTTATTTAAATATTAGTTAGCATTAAACCAATGACACCCTTCACTGGACCTATTCTCAACACCAACATACAGCATATGATCTACCTCTTGCATTCTTCCGTTATTATAACCTTATGATAAGGTTCACTTACATAACAGAATGCTATAATTAAAATTCATTTAAATACCAGACACTTGTTACCTATAGCTATGTAAAGATAAATATATTATCAACCAATATAATCTATAGTGAACAATTATAACCTATTCTACATATAACTTACGTGAAATGAGTTAAATACTGTATCCTTCTCACTAATCAATACAACCTATATGACAATAATATGACTCAAATAAAAAGCCTTCACTATACCTCTAGGTTATAGATAAATACGCATTCGTTATACCCGTAAGTATAATAAGTAATATATATATTAGATATTTAATACTATTAACTATAAAAATATAATACTTAATAATACATAAAATAATACATAATAACTATTTATATAATATTTAATATTATAATTAAACAAATTATCAATTTTAAAATACTATTTACTAATCATATATGAAGATCAAATCATATATATATATATTACGGTACATATTAATATACTAACTATAATAATATATACCTTCTCATAAATCATCTTACTCTCAGATTCGCCACACCTAAACCAAATCATCCGTCAAATTATAATAATTAAATAATATAATCAGAATGAAAAGATATTTAATATAGAGAAAGATATATATAATTAATATATATATAATAAATTGAGTAACTTCTTACTAGTATTCTACTAATAAACTTTATTATTATCCTAATAGAATATATTTCTAACCACATCATAAACATAATCATAATTATTAGAATAGTAATGTTTATTTTTTTGTTTTTATAGTAATTTTCTCATTTAATTATAATATTTTTCGAATATATAATGTTAATTAAAAAAAATATAGAGAGATAGTATAAAAACAACGTATTGGTTTAAATGTATTTTATTATACGTTAATAGAAGAGAATTACGTATATGAGTATAATCGCATTTATTTCGATAATTTACGATTTAGATATGTATTGTAAATCCACGTGGGTCACGAAAGGGGGAAAAAATATGGTAATTAAAGAAACTATATATTAAGATATATATTATTACAAGCGAAACTCAAGAGATATATTTAATGACTCTGAGTAATGATAACCAAAATATTATAATAGAATAAATTTAATTATAGTATGTTATCGCTGCAGAATAAGTTATAATTTATGTAATATAATTATATATAAATAATATATATATTAAAGTGAGATAGTAGGTATATATATCATCAATCTAGTGAATTAATATTAATAATAATGATCATATAGATAATAAATATATTATATAATTCAAATAAATAATTATATATATAAATATAATATAATATATTTATAGAAAGTAAGGTTAAAATAGATAATAATGAATATGTTTTGTAATGGTGTTGTTATAAGTACAAAAATATAATAATGATAATAATTAATTAAGTTTCCTCTAGTTGAATGTTCTATTGTACTTATAGGTACTTAAATATTATTTTTTTTTAAGTATGGATATTTATGCTGGGAATGGAAGAAGCTATAACTGATTTAAGTCGGTATATATCGAGTGAGTCTCAAATCAGATAAATTATTAAATATTCAAATAATGTATATGATTTCTAATATTATGAGAAAACGATTATTACTCTTTCCAAACCTCTAAGACATATAATAGAGAGAGATTCATATAGACACTCAAATACTCACATTGCCATCTTACTACTTAATTAACATAATATTAATTATAATAATACATATAATAATACAAATATATTGTGGAATATAATATAATAGCCAGGCTCTAGATAAAATGAATACATTATACACATTCAAGTGCTATTAGATACTCCTCCTTTAAATACTCGCAATATATATTATATATATTATTCTTGTAAGATTTATTTTTTTTTTCTTTTTTAATTTCATTCATATTATATTAATTTTATACGCAAATAGATTATTAATAATTTATATTTTGTAATCTATTAACAATTAATTACTAATTTACACTTTAATTTAAATTTTAAAACATCATAGATATTCGTATAATCCACTATACATCATAATAATTATAGATCTCAATATTAATCATCAGCTATGCACATAATGAGAGTATATTCTTCACGTTTTATAAATATATGATCTTATTTCATATCTCTGACATACTGTAGTATGCAAAAATGACAAAATTAAAACACAATAATAACAAAATTGTATTCTAATCTCTATTACTTAACTACAATAAGTAATAATTTATTATATCTCAATCTAGAGTTTTTATTTATTAATGTAAAGATTATTTATTGCCCAGCACATCATATACTGAAAAGAGACCTAAGTACTACATAGGGTTTCTATAGTCTCTTTCCTAAATCCTAAGTTTTTCCTTAGGGGTAATAATAGATCTTCGTACATTCTTATCAGACCAAATAAATATTAATAATAATAAGTATATCTTCCCTACTACACTTTCAATATTAATCATAATTTATACCCTATATAAATTAACCTACATTATTCACCTAGTATCTCTCACCTATATATAAAACCACTATATATCTTATATATATAATAGAGTAACTTAAATTATCATGTCTGCTATCCTCCAATAAATCTACTTCGAGTTTAACTTATATATTAATTCTATCTCCTATAATAAAACATAAATATTTTATGTCACACACTTCCAAATCTGTAATAACAATCGACCATCACTCGCCTCATTATGCAGCTATAATATATACTATGTGAATTACATTATGAATTTTATTATTATTAGAAGTTAAATATGATTCATATATATACCTGATAATTAATTAATTCTCTTTTTCATTATAAATCATATGAGGAACTATCCGATACTATATGCATAAATCTCAAATTGACCTTAATATATTATTATGTGACCTCAATATATTGCACTAAAATAATTAATAGATATTAATTAGTAATAAAAAATCCCTATATCCTATGGTAACTCCATTCAATAACCTACTAAAACATAGTTAATGTACTTTATTAACATTAGTGTGCTTATCCTATCTTTCTAATTATCTGCCTAAAGTGTCTATATCAAACAAGAAGTTCTTTCAAAGTATGTTCTTCATAATCCACATCATATCTTTAAGTAACTCTACTTATAAATCATAATCCTACTTATAATTATTTACGAAGATCAAATATATATTAACTAACTACCATCCTATTCTACTATTATTTATATTCTAATGCAATTCCCTGAATTCCATATAATATAATATTAAACAACTTAATATATATAATTAAATTTATGATAATATATAATATAGATATATATATTTATATACTGTATATTAATCTATTACATAATATTGAAGGTGTAACTTATACTATAACCATTTTTATCATATTATATGATAGGTAGTAATATATATATATATTATAATTATATTAATCAATATTATATATATACTGTATATTATAATTATAATATTTTACAATTTATTTTTGATATAAACTGATTTCTATTTTAATGTAACAAATGTAATACTATATTATTATTATAAATTAAATAATATATAGTATATTATGATAAGTATTATATTGTTTATTATATTATAAGTATATATAACTAGTATTTATTTAATATGTATTTGTCAATATATCTATATATATATATTATATAAATAATTATTTAAATTAATAATAATATTATTAGTAAATATATATTATCAGTCATAAATCTGATTTTTTTACGCTTAATATGAACGGGAGGTAATTATAAGTCAGATTATGTACAATGGGCGAGAATGTGTGCTATAATATATCATTCTAAGTAATAGAGTATCATATTACAAAAAGATATGAGTACTGAGTATACTCTATATGAAGTTATTTTATCAGGATATAAGATAATAAATAATATTAATTCTCACAGTATATAACTTATATACAGGTGTATGACGTATACCAATAGAAAGGTAAATATAATTAAGTAAACGATGTCACGTTACTCCTATATATCTCTTAAAAATACAACTAAGTCCTATATAGCTAGTAATACTCGGTTAGAGATTAAACATAATATTACTATATTTCTAAATAATATATGAAATAAATAATATAATTAAGTTAACATGGATATCGTGCCACCACCTCATAGTATATGTATAATATATACCTCATATAATTAGAATAATAATAACTTATCTTAATTAATATTATTTAGTAATTGCTATATATAATATAAGATAAATATAATTATATTAATTACATATAATTAATATTATAGAAGATTTTATTATTCATCAAATTAGTGAGATATATTATTAATATAATTATTAAAGTTATATTTGAGTATGTCTTAATATATAATATTAATATATATAATTAATAAAAGGAATAAATAGTATATATTATATTGATAGGTATTTATGATATCTAAATATTTATCTATTATTATATAATATATATTTATATATATTATAATATACCTCAAATAATACTTAATATATTAAATTATATTAATTTTATAAGAATATATATTAATATTATATTATATATTATAATTAAATAATATAATTACTAATGTGTTAACATTTATATTAATATATAGTATATGAGATATAGATAATGATATATATATGTATTGTAGGTTATATTAAGTCATTATAGATATGGATTTATATTTAAGTTAAATAATATATATAATATATATTAATATTATATGATAATATTTATATATTTATATATATACATATAGATTGATACTCAAGTGTAAGTATCCAAAATAATGATTTAAATATTAATAATAATATAATATATTAATATTATATATATAATCATTAATATGAAGTTAATAATATTCTGAAATTAATAAGATATAATAAATATATATATAAATAATATAAGATATCGATGTAATAATAATTATAATATACTCCTTTATGGAAATTTAGATGTGTATATATATAATGAAGATTATAGCTATATAGAATAATATAATATATATATTAAGATTTAATTTATTAATATATAGATTATAACGAACTATAATATTATATATAAATATTATTATATGGGTAATAATAAATTATACTAATGCACCTTCCACGTACAGTGAGGTAGTGTAACCCTTAATATAAATTATGTTAGTATTAATTATAATTAATTAAGTTAATATATATAAATAGAAATATATTAATTTTATATATTTACTGTAATAATATTTTATATGATATTATTTATATTATAATTTAATTTTTTATGTAATTATTAATATATATATTTAATAATATACTTTATGATATTATATTATTATCATATTATATAATATAATATATTGTAGTTATATTTGCTTTATATATTAATACTAAAGATAGCGCTATTCAATATCCTTTTGATCTTATATATTATATTATTTGATTATGTAAGTTAACATATTATAGATATTTATATTATTATAGAGTATATTGAATATTTAGATATATAAATTAATTGTCAAATATTATTTTTAAATAATATTACATATTATTGTTATATTCATTAATAATTTAATATATATAAACTATATATAAATTATATATTATATTAATAATATATATATTATTATACTATGACTGCAGATAGAATTATATATCATGTGATTAATATATTATATATTGAGGTGCTTTATGTTTGATAAAAAGTATTAAATTTATTATATTTACTATATATAATTACATTAATATTATAATTTAAAAAGAGATATAATGCATATTGTTATAAGATTATTTATAATATTGACCTTAAAAAATTATGATATATGAAGTAGTAGAGAATAAAAATAATAAATCATAGTAATATAATTAACCTTATATAATATATATAATGTTAATTTAAAGTATTTATTATTAATAGTAATTAATATGTTATAAAATATATAATTATATATAATATCGATAATATAATATATATATTTATTTATAGTATATACTATATATATATATAGTACATTTTTAATATACAGTTAATAATAAATATATATATTTATTATAAAAATATTATATTTATTAATCCATATATTTAGATAGTACTTGTGATGAAAGATTTAAAGATCATATATCATATCTTAAATTATATATAATACTAAGATTATATTCTAATGAGTCAATAAGGTCAAATTAATTATATAATATGAATATAAATACAATTAATATATAATAATAATTAATATATATATATTATATATAATATTTATACCATATATAGATATGAATATATAATAGAAATATAATGGTATACTTGTATATTTGATATTTATATTTAATAAAATATTAATATTATATTTATATCTACAGATAATTATAGTTTACCTTAATCATTACTCAGTGATTTACTAAAGACATCTACATATAGTCAGTGTATTATTTAAGTTATAATATTAGATATATTTAAATAACTAATATTATATGAAGATAATATGAATAGTTAATTATATATA
>JABUQX010121871.1:27500-34464 GCA_015478945.1 Trachelipus rathkii | reverse complement strand
GCTTAATGTTTCGAAAGGTAGGATAGGTTAAGTTTTATGGACAATGTTAGTTATTACCGTTGAATAAGCAAAGGAACTTTGTAAATGAAAACTGTTTATTGCCGAGTTAGGTACGTTATGTTAAATATTAACACTGATTTGTTAGAGAATGATGGGGGGAGGGAGGGGGTCGGGGTTTCGAAGATATTACCAATGTAAACTGACGATGATGGTGTTAGAAACGTGAAGCTAGGATACGTTTTTGCTGAGTTAAGTGTTAGGTTTGCTCGAGAATTTTGCGAATGTCTTCCTTTATTTAAGTTCAAAATGAGTTATACGCGAAACGCTTGACACTTTTGATGAAGAGTAGCGTCAATTCATATTTTTTTGTTTTTTTTTTTTTTTTTCTTTTTTTGGTTCAAGATGGCTGGTATCTTGATAGATTGGTCACCTTGTTAAGGGATTTTGTTAGATAATACTGATTTAGCTGTTGCTGATATGTTGGAAAAGTAGGATACATTCGAGTTTTGATGTCCTGTTAGCTACTTTACCTTTAATAAAAGGAATTTTGCGGATGTTAGCAGATTATTCTTACGTGGACGTTGTTAGGTTGCCATCTACATTATATTCTGTAGCTCAGGTTTGATATGTTAGCTTTAATTGATATGAAAACTTGTTACCTTAGCATATATTTTCATTGGTCTTTATGATAATTAGGTTAAGGTTATGATAAATGTTTGTTACATATTACAGGCTTAAGATAAAAATACCTATATATGTTACAGATGCGGGGTTGAAAAAGGTGGGAACAGCGGGGTGCTCTGTATGCTATGTTAGTTACTTTAACTGTTGTTAAGTATGAACTTTGTTAATGTTAACTGTTTATTCGAGTGTAAGGTATGTTAGGTTTGTCGTTGTACATTACATGCTTACTTGAATGTTAGCTTTATGATTGCTAAAACTTTGTGCGTTACGTGTAAGTGTATATTTCGTAAGTCAGTATATAAAGGAACTATTTTATGTTAGTTTATCCAAAAATGATACTCGAAATATGACTTGAATCAATAGATCAATAGATCACTGGCGGATGGGGGGAGGAGGGTTCCGGCAGGGACGAGTGGTTTGATTTACTGATTTACTGATTTACTGGCTTTAAAATTAACAAACTATTACACCTTACTTATGATATTTTATTCAAAGAACTTATTTTTTTATTTTTGTTTGGATAAACTTTGTTATTTTTATGTTATGTTGGTTAAAACTTTGTTACGTTTGCAATTATTCATGGGGATATGGTATTTAGGTAAGTTATGAAGAATTTTTGTTAAATTTTACGATGTTAATGTAAAATTAACATTGATATGTTAGAGATATGCTTGAAAAAGTGTGAATAGGTTACGTTTTGTACGAAGTGTTAGGTACTTTACTGTTGTTAAGTGCGGAAGTTTGTTAATGTTAGTATTTATTCGTACGTAATGTGTGTTAGGTTTGGCTTGTACAGTATTTTCTTAGCTCAGTTATGCTATGTTAGCTTATTAATGTGAAAACTTTGTTACGTAGGCATTATATTCAATTTGCTAGTATATAAAGAACTTTTTGTGTGTTATGGTTTATCCGAAATGATACTCGAAAATGTGACATGAATCAATAGATTCAAGGGTATGGAGGGGTGGGATGAGGGTATGGAGGGAAGTTTGATTTACTGATTTACAGATTTACTGCTTTTAAAAATCAGTAAACTATGACACTTTACTAGATATTTTATTTCAGAAGAACGTATTTTTATGTTGGGTTGGGATTAAAAACTTTGTTATGTGTGCAATTATTCGTTGATCGTGTGATAATAGGACAGGTTTATGATAAATATTTGTTAAATATTATTGTGTCAATGTAAAATTAACGTTAATATAGTTAGAGATATGCTTGAAAAAAAATTATGAAATAGGGTTACGTTTTGTATGCATGTTAGTTACTTTACGGGTGTTAAGTGGTGGAACTTTGTTAATGTAACAGTTTATGCGTGGTAAGTGGTGTTAGGGTTTTGGCGTTGAACTTTATTTTCATAGTTCAGTAATGCTATTAGCTTGGATAAATGTGAAAACATTGTTATATTAGCATTATATTCCTGGTTAGTATATAAGAACCCATTTGTGCATATTTATCAGAAATGATACTCGAATGCGACCCCCCATGAATCAATAGATCAATAGATCGAAAGGTCATGGAGGGGATGGAGGGCGATCACTGGGAGAAGAGAGGTTGGCACTACTGTTACGCAGCCCTTCCCGGGTGTCTCGGGCCGTTGCGTGTCTCTTCGTTTGATTTGACCGATAACTTTACTAATGCTAGTGTGGAACTTTGTTAATGTTACAGTTATTTCGCCTCGTCAAGTTATGTTAGGTTGACATTGTATGTCATGTGATGTCATGATGCATGTATGTTCATGTGATTCTATGTTACTTTATTAATGTATGGAAAACTTTGTTACGTTTAGGCATATACTTCGTTGATTAGTGGATAAAAGAAACTTGTTTTTATGTTATGTTTACCTAAATGATACTCAAAATACGAGTTGAATCATAGATCAATGGTTAAGTTGTTAATTGATAGCTGGTTTAATTATATTCATAGTGCGGCTTTACTGAGATAAAACTTTACTAATGTTTTATTTATCGCTGTTATGCAATTATTGGTACTTGCGAAGGTTATTGAACTTTTTGTGAATATTACCCTGTTAATGTAAAATATTTAACATTGATATGTTAGAGATATGCTTGACAAAGTTGAAGTTAGGTTACGTTTTTGTAACGCTGTGTTAGTTGCTTACGTTAAGTTTAAGTATGGAAACTTTTGTATTTTAACCGTTTATTCGGTTTGAAATGTCGTTTAGGTTTGTTTGCGTGTACATTATATTCCTTTGACCAGATGTGTTTGTTAGCTTTATCAAGTGTGAAAACTTTTGTTACGTGCATATATTCGTGATCAGTGTATAAAGAACTTCTTTTTTATGTTATGTTTATCCCAAATGATACTCAAAATGGTGACTTGAATTAATAGACTCATAGTAGGATCCGATAGATCATGGGAGGGTAGTAGGCGAGGAGGAGAGTAGGGGTTGCCTAGGCCCTACACACGACCCAATAACAGCACATGCACACACCACTCAACGCATTTACCTCTCGCGCAGCCCTCACGGCGAGGGAGCTCCCATAGACATCCTACTATAACTATGCTACGATGACGTTGTCCTACCTTCGTCGGCGCTATGGGTTGTCGCCGTGACGACGAACTTCCTGCGCCCCGTCCCTGCCTCAATCGTGATGCGTAGACTCGTACAGCCGGGAGCTTAAGCACGCCATAGGAGGCACCAGACTATCGGCCAGGAACCCAACCCCCCCCCATCCACACCTCTCCACTCCTTCGCACCATCGATCCTCGCTCTCCCATCTTTTCGTATCTCGTTTACGCGTCACAGCTAGCGTGCTCCTAGATGAGTCGTACTGAGTACCTGATCGTGCCCATCGCTGGTCGCCAGAGGCCTTGTCCCGTCTCTTCTGAGTACTTCCTTTCGTCGCCGGATGACGAGCAAGCTGACGGTTGGTCATACTCGTTGATGCTGTGGTATAAAGAAACTTAATTTTACGTTATGTTTATTGTTTATTCAAATGAAACTCGAAGCTTGTAAATGAGGACAATCGAGCAATAGATTCATAGAAATGGATGGATGAGGGTGGAAGGAGGTGGGGAGGGGACGAGTGGTTTGAATTACTGATTTACAGATTTACTTTTTAGGTGTGAAAAATGCAAATTTTTTAAGGTTATAAACATAAAAAGAATAAAAGATTTTTGAAAAAATATTTAAATAAAATAAAATAAAAATTAAATTAAAGATTTTTAAAATATTATATTTTTTTATTAAAACAAAATTAAAAACAAAGTAATAATTTGAAAGATAAATTAAAAAAAATGAATGAAAAATTAGCATTAAGATAGATTTTTTGTTAGGTTTACTGATGTTAAAAACTTTGTGTATGTTAGCATTTATTCGTAGTTTAATATGTTAGTTAGGTTATGATATAATAAATATCACTATGTTAATGTTAATTAAATTGGTGTCATCGTTAGTTGCGTAAGAAAACATGTAGATTGGTAAGTTGGAAACTCTCGGTATCTGAGCTTAAGATTACTTTAGACAACATTTGATAGATTTAGCATATATTCGCTTGATTAGTATGAGTAGAGTAGGTTATGTCATGCATATTTTTGGTTAGGTTTGTTGTTAAAAAATTACTGCTATATGTTATAAAACATAAAGACATTTAGCAAAAAACATAAAATGTGTTAATAAATTATACGTTATACCCTGTGACAAACATGAATCAAATGTATTGCGTAATGTTTCGAAAACGAATGAAAAAAGTAAAAGAAGAAAAGAAAAAAAAAAAACAAAAAAAAAAAAAAAAAAAAAAAAAAAATAAAAAAAAAAAAATAAAAAAAAAAAACAAAAAAAAAAAAAAAAAAAAAAAAAAAAAAAAAAAAAAAAAAAAGAAAATAAAAAAAAATAAAAAAAAAAAAAAAAAAAAAAAAAAAAAAAAAAAAAAAAAAAAAAAAAAAAAAAAAAAAAGAAAAAAAAAAAAAAAAAAAGAAAAAATACAAAAAAAAAAAAAAAAAAAAAAAAAAAAAAAAAAAAAAAAAAAAAAAAAAAAAAAAAAAAAAAAAAAAAAAAAAAAAAAAAAAAAAAAAAAAAAAAAAAAAAAAAAAAAAAAATATAAAAAAAATCGATCATAGGTATTGCGTAATGTTTCGAAAAGTGGGGAGGAGTTTGAACAATTTATCGACTCGTAACTGATACCTCTAGTGAAACAGGAAATACAAATACAAATGTGAAAAAAATTGCTCGTAAGACCTGGGTATAGAAATACAATTACGAACTGAAAATGAATCGAATGTAAAGCCTGATCATGAACATACAAACGCGAACAGAAAACGATTAGGGTATAAAGCATTGTACTTGGAATTATGGTTCGTTCGTCCGTCATATACTTGTTTACGTTCGTTAATTTACTGGTGTTAAGTGGGAGCTTTGTTAATGTTAATAAATAATTTGTCTTTGTAAGATGTCATCTGTTTGTCGTTGTACATTTATTTTCTTAGTTCATATGTTATGGTTTTGTTAGCGTTATTAATGTAAAAACTTTGTCATGTTAGCATATATTCGTTGGTTAGTTATTATAAAGAACTTATTTTTTATGGTATGTTTACCCGAAATGCTACGTCGAAATTGACCTGAATCTAATATATCAAAAGATCATGCGAAGGTGCAAGGGGTGGGAGGGTTCAGGGAGGGGATTGGGCAGGTAGCCCCACCTTGCTTCCCGTTATGGTTTACGATTTACTGCATTACTGATTATAGGATCAGTAAACTAATTTATACTTTACTATGATATTTTATCCAAAGAACTTTTTTTATGTTATGTTGGATAAAACTTTGTTATTTTGATGTTATGTTTATGTTAAATAGGTACAGTTATGGTAATTTTTTTTTTAAATATTAGTTAAATGGAAATTAACATTGATATGTTATAGATATGCTTGATATAGTGTGAATATAGGTTACGCTTTTGTATGCTATGTTATTACTTTACTGGTTAAGTGTGGAACTTTGTTAATGTTAACAGTATATTCGTGCTTAAGTGTGTTAGGTTTGACGTTGTACATTATATTCTTAGTTCAGGTGATGCTGTGTTAAACTTCTATAATGGGAAAAACTTTGTGTATGTAGCATATATTCGCTGGTCGTCGTAGTAAAGAAACTTGACTGTATGTTATGTTTATCTTAAAATAATACTCGAAATGTGACCTTAAAACATAGTAATAATAATTAATAAGGTTTATTGATTACATTTTTGTTAAATATGTACCATAATTAATGTAGAAATTTAACATTGATATGGTTAGAGATATGCCTCGACAAGGTATGAATAGGTTACTGTGTTGTTGTACGCTAAGTTAGGCAATTTTACGTTGTGTTAAAGCTTGGGACTTTGGTAAATGTTTAGCAGTTTATTCTGCTTAAGGTATGTTAGGATTGTTATTGTAATTATATTCTTAGTTAGGAGATGCTATGTTAGCTTTATTAATGTGAAAACTTTGTTGCGTTGAGTCATATATTCGTTGGTCAGTGTATCAAAGAACTTGATTTTATGTTATGTTTATCCTAAATGATACTCGAAATATGACTTGAATCAATAGATCAATAGATCTGATAGTTTTGAGCAAAACTCAAGACATCACGGTATGTAGTAGGGGAGGGTTGGGTGGTTTGATTTAATGATTAACCGTTTTTAGGGGGTGTAATAATCCAAAAAAAATTTACGTTATAAATCATGAAACCATTAAAATTTAGTAGAAAAATGTTAAACATTAAAAACACAAAAATAATTAAAATAAAAAAAAATAATAAAAATTTGAAAATAAATAAAAATAAAATTTAAATTGAAAACAAAAATAAAACATTAAGAATAAAAGTAAAATGAAACTTATAAAGTAAAAATAGCAAACAATATATTTTAGTTGATGTTTATAAAAAGAAAAAAAGAGATTTTGAACAGATATGTTAGAGATATGTTTGAAAAAGTGTGAGTAGATTACTTTACTATTGTTAAGTATGGAAGTTTGTTAATGTTGGGAGTTTATTCGGGCGTAAGGTATGTTAGGTTTGTCGTTGTACATTATGTTTTTAGTTCAGGTTATGCTATGTTAGCTTTGTTGATGTGAAAAGTTTGTTACGTTAGCATATATTCGAGGGTCAGTATAAAAAGAACTTATTTTTATGTTATGTTTATCCATAATGATAATCGAAATATAACTTGAAGTCAATAGATCAATATATCAATATATCAGGGTTGGGGTAGGGAGGAAGAGGGGTGGGTGGTTTGATTTACTGATTTACAGCTTTAAGGTATGTAAAAACACAAATTTTTTA
>JABUQX010121871.1:2500-20000 GCA_015478945.1 Trachelipus rathkii | reverse complement strand
TTTAAATTAGATTAGGAAATTGTATACAAATGGTATAGGATATATTCTTGTCCTCGGACTTTAATATATGTGTTATACTCAGCTTGTATAAATTTCAAGACAAATTAGAATAGGAAATTGTGTACATGTGACATGCAATATATTTTTACCTGTGGGTTTTAATATATAGTATGTTTCATTATTGTACAAATTTCAAGACAAAAAGTGTTAAAATTTAAATGAAAACATATGTTAATGTTTTCCAAAAATTACAAAACAAATTTTTAAAAAAAATGGGTGACAGATAAAATTCCCCATGATAGCCATAGAAAAAGAGCTACTTAATATTATGAGTGAAAAATAGAGAATAACCAAAATATTAGAGACATTTTTAATATATAAAGAATATATTACAGAAATTAAATCTTGATTAGTGACATTATCGTCTGCATTTTTCATTTTTGTATGTTTTTTTTTGTTTTTTTTAAAGGCAAAATTACTAGAAAAATAATACAAAAAATTGTTTAATTGCATTTTTTTTCTTTTATATGGTTTCTGAGGAAAGTTCTTTTAAGATATATATAGAAAAATTATGCAATTGACACCTGTAAATTAAGTAATTAAGATTAGATTAATTAATTTTTTTTTATTTTACTAAATGAAAGTACAGAGTCAGTAAATCAGTTTAGTGAAAAAATTTTTCGTTTATCATAATTAGTAAAGTATTTAGAGCTAGTAGAAGATTACTAAAGAGCAAAAACCACAACAGCATACAATACGACAAGTTAGAAAAATGATAAGTCAAAAAACGTGCGTTAGTAAATTGGTTCATTCAATAATAAATATGATATGAATAGGCGCTGATATTGGAGTATTCGGAGGGAAGGGAAAAAATAGGCGCTGATATTGGAGTATCCGGAGGGAAGGGAAATGTGTCACTGAATGGGAGAATTGCAGGGGAAGGGATTTTACCTCCAAAGAGTAAAGTGAGGGATTGAAATTTTCGTTCACTCTTACCCCCATTCATTCCTTCGTTCATTTTTTCTCCCTTATTTCTTTCTTCTCTCGCGCGACATTTTACGCACACATAACAACACACACACACATTGTTTTATATATATATATAATTTTACGCACACATAACAACACACACACACATTGTTTTATATATATATATATATATATATCGTTTTTACTTTTATTGACTATAAATCTACTAATTACTTTTTCATTATAATTATGCATTAATTACATTTGTCGAAGTCCCGCGAATATTTTCAGATGGTAAAATTTCGATTTTGTTTTTTTTTATAATTATGCATTAATTACATTTGTCGTGGTCCCGCGAATATTACAGGTGGTAAAAATTTCGGTTTTTTGTTTTTTAACCCGTTTTTTTTAGTGAAAATAAAAAAAGTGTTTTTTTTTTTTTTTTTTAGTGAATTAAAAAATAAGTTTTTTTTAAATATCAGAAATCCGGTAACTGGAGCAAAAAGTTTTAATTATAACTTACCAAGTGAGGTAAAACCTTTTGACAAGGCCCAGGCACCCCAGACAAGTCACTTTGGACCAACAGGGCACCAAAGGTCTCACCCAAAGGTCACAAAGGTCACCAAAGCGCAAAAGTCAGAAAAAAGGTCGACAATGGTTCAGAGAGGGTAAAAAGCGTCAAGAAAAGGTCACGGCCCAGAAATTGCCAAATTGACAAAAGGACAGGAAATATTATATTTTTGATTGTAAACATTAGAAATGTTTTCTTTGACCAAAAAATAACAGAATTGTTATATTTAGCTACAGAAAATGAAAATTTATTTTCTGACCTAAAAATATTTAAAAATATTCTTATTTCCTCATTAATATGTATAAAAAACCAGCAATTTATAAAACAGAAGAAATTTTTGTATATAAATGTTGATATTGGATTGATTCCAACTTTAGAAAAATAATTTAATAGAAGAACATAGAACAATTTGAAACTTTGAAGCAATTTGAAGAAACATAGTTCACCTTGACAAATAAGTTGACCTTTAACATTTTAAGAGCACACCCGACTAGAAAAAGGGGATAGTTGTTTCTTAATTAATTAATTATAAAGAATTAATTAAATATAATTATCAATAGACCTTTGATATTTTTTAAATAATTTTGAAAGAAAATTATTTTTATTTTTGAAAATAGAACTTTGATATTTTTAAATAATTTTGAAAGAAAATTATTTTTATTTTTTGAACTTTAAATAATTTTGAAAGAAAATTATTTTTATTTTGAACTTTGAACTAAAGTGATTAAATTTTAATTTTTAAATTTAATAGTGATTAACTTTAAACAGTAATTAATAATTAAAATCGAATAATATTTTAATTATTTAATTAAAAGTTAATATTGATATAAACTCTTTTGTTTGAGTTTAAATAGAACTTTACATATTTTCTTTGAACATAGAAAATTTTTGGAAAATATTTGAAAACAGTTTGAATATTTTGGAAAACTTAGCGTTTTTTTTTGGAACTTTGAAGAAATATTTTGAAAACTTAGTTTTTTTTTGAAAACTTTGAAAAATATTTTGAGACTTTAGTTTTTTTTTATTTTTTAGAAACAGTTTGAGAACTTAGTTTTTTTTTATTTGATTAATTTAAATTAATTAACAATTAATCATGACTATGTTTGAACCAATAGTCTTTACAGTCTTCATATTTTCCACATTGTTTCTCATTCTCTGTTACCTGGTTCAAAGGGCTATAGCCGGACCAGTTGACCCTAATGAAAATAATGATTCAACCGAGAACAAGGATGAGGACATGGATAATACAAATAAAGAAGATAATACAGAAGATGTCAATCAAGATGAAGAACATGATGTAACAGAAGTGAAGACTACTGACGGACAGAAAACAGAAGAGAATACAGGAGCAAAACCCAAGATAAGGGAACCCACACAAAAGGATATGGGACTTCCTCCATTATATTCACCTCCTTCTAACTTTGATACAATGTCGTTAAAACCCAAATCAGAGAACCCAGGCTTTGGATTGGCATCAACCAGAAGACAAACAATAAGCAAGAATTTACCTAAGGTGCCCAAAGGAACAAAGGTTTTGACAATACCTTAATATACATTTTAAATGCATCGGGGGCCAACTCCCCTTCAATAAAAAGAAGACTTTCCTTCCTGGAATGGCCAAACATAAAAATTTAACAATATTTAATGAAGTGAGATATTAGGTGCTGTAGTTGGACAGAACCAAGCAAAGTGATACTCTATTATCGCGAGGACAACGCTCAGATCCGTGGGACCACCCAAAAATACTTTAAATGAATCCTTAAATATTGCAGGCCACCTTACACAGGCTGGCAACAACCCCTTCCTACAATGCAACCTGGATATAATCCATACCCATATGGACCCCCTTATGGAGGCTATTACCCCAATAATGCGTATGCCCCTCCATTACCAGAATTATCTAAAGAATTAAAATTGTATGGAAGAAATACCAAGACCCAAGATTGGGTAGGAATTAAATTTGAAGATTACCTTTCAACGTTGCAAGAGAAGATACGCACGTTAGGCCTAATCACTGAACGTCAAAAAATAGACTATGCTAAGACTACTATATCTTCTGATTTCACATCAGAGGCCCGCCAATATATTCTTAAGGATAATAGCTTTTCTAGGTGCAAGACCTTAGAAGATTTTTTGATTCAACTGAAGATTTTTCTCAAACCAGACAAAGCCGAGACAATCTTCTGTCTTTTGAAACAGTTCATGAAATTTCAAAGGAGACCACATGTAACTCTTACTGAATTCATGTTGGACTTGAAGAATCTCCTTTGGGAATATCAGAAAAAACTCATAGATATCGAGACTTCCTTTGGATTTACTTCTCAACAAATAAATATCTTAATTATGACTAAGATTTTAGAGAGTATGGAAGACCTCAGAGACCATAAAAGACTTCGAGAAAAAGTTTTAAAAGTCTTTAATCCAGACTTGAGTTTCGTAGAAATTTTAGAGAAACTCAGCCAGATAGAAGAAGGAGTCTTGTTCCAAACTAACCATAGAGCAGAACAAGATAGAAGAAATACAGCTAGAGTATTCTATACAGACTATACAGAGAACAATAGCACTAATAACAGTGAAGTTAGAAAAGAAAGAACTACATATAACCCTTCCATGAGGAACAGAACCATGGAATGGAGTAATAAAAAGAATACTTCTAAATTTTCAGGAAAAAGGACAAGCCCTTCTCCAAATATAAGACCTAATAAGGGAGTAGTTAAGAAACTCTCCAGTAAAGAAATAAAGTCAATGGACTATTGCCTAAAATGTGAATCTTTAGGTCATCATTCCCGAAACTGTGGTTGGAATACCACATATTGTAGAGTATGTAGAAAGTTCCATGCCCGGGGTTCGACGTCTAATTGCAAGAATGCCCCTGTGTGGATCCCTAATGAAAATGAAAATAATATGGTAATACCATATAATAACCCCACTGATTTTGATAATGGGGTCAAAGCTCGAAGAGTCGAGATTAAAAATGATTCAAATACTAGAAAGCCATACTCTTACAAGAATGAGCGTAGCTATCAAGGTAAGAGTCCCTAAGAAAACAACCAGAGTTCACCTGATCTCTAATCATCAAGCAGATCCAGAACATGAAGAAATATCTGAAGCTGAAGATGAAGAAGAAGAGAACGAACAGTTTTTTCAACCCGATCTTTCTACAAGAGAACCAAATTTTTGAGTTAGTTCTGGCAAAGATTTAAATGAAGAAATGGTAAATAGAACAGTAATTAAAGAAAATACTTCAAGCTTAAAGAAGAGAGGTGTTATAGTAACCTCTAGCTTTTTTGGTGTAGGAATTAGACCCCCAAAATTGGGATGTCATTATTTTTTGTCAATATTTTTGACTCCAGCAAAAGGTCAGAACGAGGTTGAAGTTCATAGCCTACTAGATTTGGGGAGCACAACCTGTTTGATATCGTTGGATAGATTAAAGGAAATAGAAAGAGAAGGAAGATTCAAACTGTCTCTTAAAGAAGCTAGTATTATAGTTCAAGGGATTGGAACTCAGATGATCCATCCTATAGGAGAAGTTGATCTACTTTTAAGACTACACCAACAGTATTACCCAGTTACCTTTTTGGTGTGTAAGACTGGAAGCACTGGAGCTTGGAATGGAATTTTATTAGGTACAAGTATTTTAGCTAATCTACCTATAACAATAGACCTTTCTTCATCGCAATTAAATCTTAAAGAAGAGGATAACGAAATTAAAGTTAAAATCTTTGCCAGGTTAGGAAGTTATTTTCTCATGAATCAAGAGGAAAAGATAACTAAGAAAGATATAAATAATAATTCTAATAATAATTCTAATAATAATTCTAATAATAATTCTAATAATAATTGTAAATAAATAATTAATAAATTTAAATTAAAAGCCTACAAAGAGAGTTATTACTCAAGGCTCATTGGAGAAGCCTACAAAGAAAATAATTAACAAAGGCTCATTGGAAAAGCCTACAAAGGTAGAAATAAATAAGAATAATATTGTTCATCAAGAGAACAAAGAAAATTCACAACTTCCTCCGGTAAAGGAAGGACCTTTCATAGCAGATGAAGAAATAGAAGTTCAATTGCTATTAATAGAAGAAACCATGGCACCTGCTCAATCTTATGGTTACTTGAAAGTTAGACCTGAGAGTAAAGAAGATTTGAAATTGGAAAAGAAGTGTTTAATAACACCTGCTTTTTCCTTAGGGCCATTATATTTTGCAAACTCTGTATGCCCAGTAAGAAACAATGAAGTTATTTTGAGTTATATTAATCTAAGTGACAAGCCTTTTTATTTAAGAAGAAATAAATATATAGGGAAGTGTCATCCTATTTTAGAAATTATTGAAAAAGATTTTAATAAAACTGCTATTGCTACAGAGAATAAGCAGATAGGATCTACTTGTATAGTAACCTGCTCAGAAAATTTATCAGATAAACAGTTGAAGAATGCATACAGAGAAATTATTACAGATAATTTGAGTAAAGAAGAAGCAGATGTTTCTATTCTACAGAAACCTGAAAACCTAGAAGAACTTTTGGACTTGTTAATGGAATATAAGGACGTCATCGCTCTAGACGACGATGCAGTTCCTGTTTGTCCTATACAGAAGTTTGAAATAGAACTTACTCCAGACGCTCCAAAAGTTATTTTCAGAAAACAGTATCGTCTCCCACATCGCTACCTGGAAGACATAGATAATTTTACAGATGCAGCTTTGAAAAAAGGATATATTAAAGCTTGCTATTCGCCACATAGTTCACCGTTACTGGTAGTGGCCAAAAAGAACTCTAACAAACCAAGAGTCTGTATAGATTATAGATACTTGAACTCTTTCAGCGTCCCAGATGTGTACCCACTGCCCTCAATAGACGAAATATTCTCGTCCCTAGGAGGTAGTACGATTTTTACAAGTTGTGACTTGATCGACGCTTATCATTCCCTCGAAGTCGAGGAGGAAACACAGAAATTAATGGCTTTCCGTACAAGGAAAGGATTATTCTGCCCAACCAGATTATTATTTGGGCACCGAAATGCCCCAAGTACCTATGCTAGGACAATGCAAGTCGCGTTGAACCATTTATTAGGACCTATTGCCCAAGTGTATCTAGATGATGTTTTAATCATGGGTAAAAATAAGGCAGAACATTTTGAAAACTTAAGGAAAGTTTTTACTGCATTTAGAGATAACAAATTGAGAGTTAAATTGACCAAATGTCATTTTCTACAAACTTCAGTGTTGTACCTAGGATTTAAGATAGGAAGAGACGGAATTTCACCAGATCCAGCGAAGATAGAATCGATGAAGAGTTTCGTCCCTCCAGCAAGTGTTAAAGAAACACAATCTTTATTAGGATTTTTCTCGTATTTTCGCTTTTTAATTAGTGACTTTGCACTAATTGCGAAACCATTATATAACTTAATAAAGAAGAGTGTTAAGTTTGAATGGAAGGAAGAACACCAAAAAGCATTTGAGCTCTTAAAAGAGAAGCTTGTGGTGCAACCTCAGTTAACTTTTCCAGACTATTCCAAGCCATTTTTTATAGGTACAGGGACGCCTGTTGACTATGGAATAGGGCGAGTTCTTTACAAATGTCAATGACGGCAAAAGAAGCCGTTGTCTGTTGTTTCAAGGAGTGTTAGAGGCAGTGAACTCAACTATGATATTATTGAAAAGGAATGTTTAGCTGTTGTCTTCTCACTACAGAAGTTTAAGAATACAGTGTTTGGTTACCGCATCACCATATTAACTGATAATCAACCTCTTTGCTTTATATTTCGCAACAAACAACAAACGGGACGCCTAGCCCGTTGGAATTTGTTTGTTAATAGTTTTTCACCAACTATTAAGTATAAGACAGGAAAGACTAATATACCGCCAGATTATTTGAGTAGGCATCCAGCAAAAGCTCCAAACGTTTATTTCTTTAAAGGAGAAAAGAAACCGATGCTACCAAGAAAAGATTTTATTTTAACAAAAGAAACTTTTAACAGGGAACAAGAGAATTGCCCTAGATTAAAAGAATTAGTTAAATGGGCCAAGGAAAACCCTAAAACTTATCCACATATTTTTCATAAGAAGGTATTGTACTATGCAACTAGAAAGGAACCTTATGTTATACAAGTACCAGATAGCATGATCTACTCAGTTATAGATCATTGCCATTCTTCACTTGGAAGTGGGCATGGAGGACAGCAAAGGACTGAAAAACGAGTTAGAGAAAGATACGTTTTTCCTCATTTAAGTAAGTTAGTAAAGGAGTACTGTTCTCAGTGCGTGTCTTGTGCTAAGGTTAAAGGTCCTAGACCTCCAAAAGCTGAAATCAACAGATGGCCTCTTCCTTATACTCCGTTTCTAAGAGGTACACGTGGATAGCCAATAGGAAAAACTTCCCCATGTTCAATTTCAGGAGCCAAACACATTCTCGTCTCAGAGATGTTTGACCGATACGCGATAGTTCGCATGTAAGGACAAGGAACGAGCAAGATTGCTCAAGCTTTACAAGAAAGGATAATATGCAGGCATTCGAGCCCAGAAATTTTAGCCTCGGACAATGCCCCAGAATTTACCTCAGCTGCCTTCAAAGAACTATGTAAAGCTTGGAGGATAAAAAAGGTTAATATTCTGCCCTACAAACCAAGTCAAAATGGTGTAGTTGAAAGATTGAATGCAGATATTGAAAATTTCCTCCGTCATTTCGTAAAGGATAATCATAGAGATTGGTCAAAATACTTATCTTTTGCTCAAATAGCAATTAATACATCGTATAATAGATCCATTGGATCATCTCCACATTTTGTCCTGCATGGATATATAAAGAGACTTCCCTACGAGATGCCTGATTATGTCTCTCCATTTACAAATAAATCGGAAAATAGAAAATTCATATCAGATGAGGTAGATGTCGTAGTGGAAAGAATGGAAGCAATAAGAGACTTAGCTAGAGAAAATCTAGAAAAGGAAACAATTAAAGCTATGGAACAGCAACACAAACATGCCACACAAAGAGAATTGAAAGTGGGCGATTATGTTTTTGTAAATGCTGTAAAGAAACCAGAACAAAGTTCTAAATTAAACAAAAGATTTGAAGGTCCTTTTATTGTAAATCAAATAAAGGAGCCAAATAAGCTTATGCTTTCTTGTTTAAATTCAACAAAATTATTTCCGGTTCACCGGGATAATGTAAAAATAATTCCAGTAGAAAAGATTACAGAATCTCATTTTTCATTTGATAATGATGAGATTTGGAATCCAGATGCAATTCAAGAAACATTGGATTCCCCGAAAATTACAACAACAGAAAGAACAAGTATGGAACCTGAAGAAGTAGATCGACAGGTAGAAGATCAAGAATCTCCAACCACTTCTTCGTGGATTCCCCCTAATTTTTATGATGAACAATATGTTATACCAGAGGATTCAACACAAGAACAAAAGAATCCTATAGTAGAAACACAAACTTCTTGTAATCAAAGAATACCTGATACTCCTCAAGGAAGTAGATTGATTAATTCTACTCCACAAACAAGAACTCAAGTAAGAGGATATAGACCGTCTCTATCACCAATCAGACAAGAGGATTCATATATTTCGGACAGTTCTGAACACGAGGAACAGCCTGTCATTGCAGAAGTACAAGAGGATACTTTGGTAACACCACTTGCAGATGGAACTGTAGGGGATAATGTGCCAAGTTCTGAAGCACTTCCCAAAGATGATGAGGTAACACCTCCAGAAGAAATAATGGATTTATCAACATCTGAAGGCCCAAGAGATGATAGGAAAGAAGATCCGTCGTATAGACCTCACCAGCAATTCAGAGGTCCGAGGGATGTGGAACCGAGGGTTACAAGAAGCCAAACAAGGCAAAGAGAGCAAGAATCTCCTCCACCTCTACCACCAAGAACTGATAAAGCAACAAAAGAGTCGTCTGAACCAGTGTTAAAGAGACCTCCAGTTGTTTTGCCTTTAGAGATGACTAGAAGAGGAAATACGCTCCACTACTTGCCTCCTAAGAGTTAAAATCTCTTAGAATTGTAAAAAATTTTGTAAATAAATTCTTAAATTTTATTTTATTTGTGTTCATAACCTTTAGGTTTAAGTTTTTATATTTCCTATTACAATATATTACACAAAACACATTTTTACACTTTTCTATTTTTATTCTTTTAAGTATAAGTTTCCATATTTTTATTATGTCCGTTACGAATTCGGAAAATTTTTTTTTGCCCCCAGGGGTCAGTCTTTTCTTTTGAAACTAAAAAAAAAAAATAGAAAAATTCATTTTAAGAAACTTTTATATACTTTTATTTTTTATTAGTAACATGTTTTTATTATTATTTTTTATTTTAAAAAGAAAAACAAAATAAAAATCGAAAAATTTCGTTTTAATATTAGAATAATAAAAATATAATCAGCTTGCTTTTATTAATATTAAGAATTTTATAATTCAGAATTAGCCTTATGCTATAATTAACTTTGATTAATATTAATTAGCCTGATCAGCTTTTATTAATATTAATTAGCCTCATGCTATATAATCTTTTAATTTTAATTTTCATTTTAATTATAATCAGAATGTTTTAACATTACTTATCTTTAGTTTTATTATCCAAGATCCAATAAACTTGATTTCATTTTATGAAATTCATTTATTTTAATTATTTGATTTCATTAATTAAAATTATTATCAGAAACATATCAAACTTGATTTCAATTTTTAATTTTTTAAAATTAAGGTAATTTAGTATAACCTATAGGTAATTAAAATTAAAAGAATTTAATACATTTAATTAATTATTTTAATTTTACTTTATTTTATTTTATTTTAATTTTATTTTAATTATTTTAATTTTTACTTTCATAAAACGGCGACCTAAATTATTAAATCGAAGTAATAATCATTTCAGACTGTAAATGAAAATGTTACGTCCAGTTTTTGCATTACTTCTTTTACCTGCAGTCTTATCCATCTCCACTAACATTAATGAAGAAACAAGAGTACTGCCAGGTATCATTTTGTATCACTCCGGTGAAGTAAGTTTTATCGAAGGATATCTTGACTTGATTGTATCTTTAGAATGCCCATCAGAAATTAAAACCACTATTTATAGAACCATCAAAATGGTAGATACTTTAAAAGATAGATTTTTACCTGCGTTTAATGATAATTTTATGAATATTTCTATAAATCAAAGAGCACATAAATGGGAATTTCAACTCATTAAAATTAGAACTAAAGTAATATCCCTTAAATTAGCTGAAATTAAAAGCTTGCCATGGGTTCACTCACAAACAAGATTCAAAAGAGCTGCTTTCGAATTGGGAGGAGATATACTTAATATTTTATTTGGTACCGCGACTGATAAACAAATTAAATTTTTAAGGAAAAAGATAAATATATTAGGAAACTTTGCGAGTACTTCAAATTTATTAGTTTAATGAACTTAAAGAACAATTAAAGTCAAATACCCAAACATTATCAGAATTTCAAATTAACCTACAAAAATTAATTGAATTTCAACACAAATCACTAGCAACCAACCACATACTCAATCAGCTAGGTAGTATCAAATCATTACTTACATTAGTTGAACATTCAGTTAATAGTATTACAATGTTACATCAATTAGTTATCACTTCATTACAATTAGCTAAAACAAAGATAACTAATGATCAACTTTATTCACCCATCTTTTTGTTACCATATATACTAGAAATGACACAAACTACAAAATTACATCCTATCATACCATTAGAAGCGACAACATATCATTCATTTTTGACATACTCATGGACTATAAAATCAACCACTAATCCATTTGAATTAATTACATTAATTCCATTCATTTCAAATGAGAAATTTATTTCATACAAGTTAATTCCATTCCCAACATTCATTCCATTCAATGAAACGTCCGTTCGAATAATGTATAATACACCAAATAATTACCTTTTCGTTAATTATGGTCAAAGGAAATATACTTATTTGCGAAATTCGGTTCACGATTATTGTCGAAACCTAGGGAAAACAGCAGTTTGCCCTCAATCACAACCTTTTACATCCATTGATGACAAAACATGCTTGCTATCGCTTTTGCTTAACTATACTACTAATTTCTCGTCATGTCCTATAACTATCTTTAAATCAAAAGAACCCTTCACAGTAACCCTAGGACATTTCACTATTATATCTTTTGCAGAAAAAATTAGAGCTTCTATATCCTGCGAAAGACCCCATTCCGTACAGCATATAAATAATTTTATTTTTAATATTCCTCACGGTTGTACTTTTACCTCTGCTAATTATCAATTTAAAAACCCCATTCATTTAGAGAAAAATATTTCATTAACTTCATTAATTGCCCAATCTGATAAAGTTTTGTTTAATTTTTTAACTCATGTTGCTTTACCCAACATCTCTTCAGCATTGTTTCCAAAATTTCAAATAATGAAGGAAGTTCAGTGGAATAAAAGACTAGACAACATTAATAATACCATCCACCCATTAACTCCTTATCTTTCTCAAGTCAAATTAATCCCATATATCGGTGGAGGAACATCTAGTATTATTTTATTCATTTTCATCATAGTGATTATTTATTTGACTTGGTCTTATAGAAAAGCATTGTGTGGAAAATGTTTGAAAGAATTAAATCAAGAACCCCAAGATATTCCATTGCAAAATATACCCATTTCAACAATTCCATTAGAGGTAACCCCAGTTCAAAATTCCCCACAGAATCAAATTGAAATTGGACCCTTGGTACAACCTCCCATAAAATTTAGACAATCATTAATACCCAAACCTCCGATGCCACCACCTATTCCATATAGGCAATCTACTTCTCAAGAAGTGGAATTATATTCTAATATTGCTAACTTGGACTAATATCCTTTCTACATGACTAATACCCTTTCTGCATTTATTTTGAATTGTATGTTTATAATACTATTAGAATTAAAATCTTTATGAATTTTAATTTTCTGAGGCAGAGTCCTTATTGTAAAATTATTTCACAATATTTGAATCAAGAAACTCAGTTGTTGATACTTAAAACGTACAATTCAAAACAAATTTTTGCTCATAATCCATTTCTCAAGTTTCGTTTACATTTCAACATTTTTGTTTAAATAACTTTTCATTTAATACCTTTTTTATTGTTTGACTCGACATTTCTTTTCATAAAATTGTAAACAGGATGTCGAAATAAGTCTGTGAATCATGATTCCTAATCTAGGAATAGTCTCATTCCTAAATCCATTCCTAAATCTATTCCTAAATCTAGGAATCAATCTAGATTTAAATCTAGATTTATTTCAAGAAATCTATTTTTGACGTCACTTCAGGAAAGGAATTGAAAGACCGAGAGAATGGTGAGGGAATGAGAGGGAGAAACTTTAGGGGTTTAGAGAGAATTAGAGTAGGGGATTAGAGAGGGTTTTGGAGGGATACGATCTTTTAAAAAGAGTGGGATCACAAGAAAAATCGTTTGTTTGGGCCCGAGACCTGCTAAAGTAACCAGCTAATAAATAGCTCCCTTAAGTAGTGTCATAGAGGCGCGAAAAATTAAAGATAGAAGTTTTTATTAGAGAAGTGAAACATGATATAGTATATTATTTTGACTATATTATATATTATATATATTATATATATTATATAATGTACAAAATTATGTACTGTTTTTCTTTTTCCATTTTATAAAATAAAAATAACATTAAAACAGGTAAAAGATTAGTGAGATAGACAAAGATGTTTCTCACATAGGATTTTTCCATCGCTGAGCAAAGGTAACCATTGTGAATTACTTTAAATAATAATAATAATAATAATAATAATAATAATAATAATAATAATAATAAAGTTTTTACTTTGTAATATTTTACTGTTTTAAAAAATAAAGAATGAAATATTGTATTGAAATATATTTGTTAATTATCTTTGAAATATATATTGTAATTAATTATTATATTGCAATTAATACTTTTATTATCTTTAATAAAAATATGAATTGTAATATTGGAGAATTTTTGATGTATTTATTTTAAATGATTTTTCTGTATTCATGAAATATTTATATTGATATATTTGGAATATTATATTAATTACTAATTAACTAATTAAAAAATTACTTACTTATTTAATATTTAGTAAACTCATTATTTTAAAGAACATTTAATTTATAATGTGTTTTCCATTGTTTTATATAGGTTTTTTGGGACCAGTTTTTTCAGAAGTAATTTAGGATGCAATAATAAACTCTTTACGAATTGGTGCGTTATTAAAATTCCTCCATTGTGGCCAATTGAGAAAAAAAAATATCAAATAAATAGAGAGACATATATATATATATATATATATATATATATATATATATATATATATATATATATATATATATATATATATATATATATATATATATATATATATATATATAGTAACAATAGCATAGGAACATCAGAAATAGCAGCATATATATATATAGATATATATATATATATATATATATATATATATATATATATATATATATATATATATATATATATATATTCAAGAATATTGAAGCTGTGAATCTTTTAATGGTCACTTCAAAGATTAGATGGATTGAATTGAAACAGTTGCAACAGCTCTCCCTTCCTCCCCTCCCTGAAAAAAAAAAATCATCATAAAATCAAAAATTTATTAAATTTTTCAAATATAAGCAATGAAAATGAGTAAATCAAAAACTTTATAAATATATAATAGCGGTCTCTTCGTGGGTCATCTTTCTTGATAAATCCATTTCATTTACACCAAAATACGGATGGGTCATTTCTGGGCGTGTCTTCGGAGGAAGATCTGCTCGATATTTTTTTTTATTTTTAATCGTGTATTCATTTTTTTAACTGCAAAAATAAAGATTTGAAAAATATATTTATTATTACCCATTTTTATTTGCTAATAATTTTAGCAAATATTGTTAAGAAACTACGTACGTAAATCGAGAAATCTTTTTATTCGTATAGTGAAAAGTTAATGGTTTTCGAGTAAAGATTTATTTATAAATCGTCAGTCAACCGAACGGCGTTCTATATATATATATATATATATATATATATATATATATATAGCATATATATATATATAGTATATATATATATATATATATATATATGTTATATATATATATATATATATATATGTATATATATATATATCTGCGATTGATTTGTTCCTAGGGAACCTCAATTTTAATATGAAGAGGATGACCAAAGCAGGATAAAAATTCATAGTTTTATTAATTCAACGTTTCGAACCATACCATGGCTCATCATCCGGAAACTCTACGGGCTAAGAAGGTTTTTAAATCCTAAGTGATAGGCAGTAGGAGAAGGGGCAAACCCAAATGGAGGTGGGTTGATGGGGTAAAGAATCTATTAATAGCAAAGGGGAATAGTATGAATGAAGGAAATAGATTAACGCGATGATAGGATCACTTGGAGAAGAATATTTCATGGAAAGTTCCGTCAAGGGTTGCAATTAATTGAACAACTCGGAACAATGCAAATAAGCAAACAGCATTCCCGGTTTGCAATAATAATAATAACAATAATAATAACAATAATAAAAATATATATATATATATATATATATATATATATATATATATATATATATATATATATATATATATATATATATATATATATATATATATATATATATATATATATATATATATATATATATATATATTAGAGGCGTAATCCTACACTCGTGCTGCTCGTGCTTAGCACGAGTTAACATTATTGAAACGATCAATTATTTACAAATATCATAATGCTACGATAAAATACTCTTTTTTTTTTTTTTTTTTTTTTCCAAAAATTGCTTAAATGAATGAAAATCTTACAGGCCAGTCTCCAGATTAGGTGACACCTGTAACTCAAAAATTTCGATAGCTGCATAAAAACTGAATGCAATTTTGAAATTAGCGAACATTTTATAGTAACAGAAAAAAATATTTTAATAATTATTAATTACATCCTTAAATAAAATTAGTTAAAATAACATCTTACGCCTGGCAGCAAAATATTAATTAAAAAAATAAAGGCCAAACTATATATTAGGCTTGTTACCCATCAAAATAAACGTTTTCTTTATATCATTTCTGTATTTTCAGGTTAACTTTGAAAATCATAATTTCTATATATTTTTTGTAAAATTGACTGAAAATGTACGGATTTTATATTTGTAAAAATTATTTCACAAGCAATAACGGGTCGGGGGTACGGGGGCGGATTCCCCCGTAGATTACCCTCGTGTGCCATGCATTTACGTTAATAAATTAGGAAAAATTATAATTTTTTCATTCCATAATTTTTGTGGACGGCATCTCATGTTTCAGAAATTTGTGGGAAAGTGAGAATTGTCGTACACCAAAACCTATTTATTATTATTATTATTATTTTTTTTTAATAGCATTTAATTTTATTTCTTATTTACTATCCTGCATTAAAATGTTCGCTAATTTCAAAAATGTATTCAGTTTTCATGTAGCTATTGTCGTTTTTAAGTTACAGAATTCAATTGAACAAATGAGTGAAAATATTACAAACTAAATATATATATTTTTTTTACTGTTGTCACCACCACTCACGGGCAGCAGAGCCCTACCTCAAGGAGGGGTGTAGTACGCACAAAAATTCGCCCTCTAGCGTATATTACGCAGATGAGCACAGACGCAGGCTTTAAACTGAGGGAGATTAAATACAGCTGGAAACACAGAAGATGGAAGAGAATTCCACAGAACAGAAGTGGCGAGAAGGAAGGAAGCACCGCAGCGAACTATCCGGGAGTTACCAATATCAACACAAAACTCTGTACGCGGATACAAAGTAAGCACCCCTTGTGCTACGTGCACGTCATAAGGTGGTGGCAGGCCGCGAGTGATAAGTTCCCCAGAGAATTTGCCGCGGTACCTATAGAATAGAGATAAATAAAGCACCAACATTGCGCCGCAAAGATAGAGGGTCATGAACCCGTGGAAAGTGCAGAACAGTTTATAAGCCATTTGGCCTTTGACTCGACCCTATCCAAAAGCCGGGTGAAACCAGAGCCCCCCCCCTCAGATATGAGAACAGTACTCCATACAAGGGCGGATAAGACCCTTGTATAGCTGGAGTAACTGAGAAGAGGAAAAAAAGTCTCGCCAGTCTAAACAGAATTCCCAGGTTTCTTTGAGGCCACCCTAGCAACCATTGTGATGTGAGGTTTCCAAGACATTTTTTTGTTTTTGTTAAGGCCAAGGATGTTTATATTGTCAACAGGAGAGACGAGAGAACCGTCGAAAGAGATAGGAAAGTTAGAAGGTGTTTTAGAGAGTGAGATTTGAAGAAGTTGAGTTTTTAAAGAATTGAATTTCACAAGGTTGAGACGACCACCCAGAAATCCTATCCAGATCGAAGGACAATAAATTGAAGGATTAAGGCGAGAGGCAATTTTAGAAGTAAAAGAGGGAGCAGAATGAAAGGTCGAGTCATCGGCATATGAGTGGATAGAGATAGATGTGCAGGTGAGATGATCATTAATGAAAAGTAGGAATAAAGTAGGAGATAAGACAGAACCCTGAGGAACACCACTATTGACAGAAAAGGAAGAAGAAGTCGCCCCATCAACAACAGCCGATATTGAGCGATTTGAAAGAAAGCTAGACATAAGTAAGCAAAGAGAAGGAGGAAACCCAAAGGAGGGGAGTTGAGAGCAGTGACGTGCATGCCAAACCCTGTCGAATGCTCTTTGATATACAAGCGCCACACTCCAATTCTCCCGTAGTCCCAAAGACAGAAACCATAAATCGCATAGATAGAAAGGTATAACCAGTTGACCTCGAACGCAGAAAGCCGTACTGGCGATTGGAAAGAAGGAATGAGTTTTCAGATGATCTAAGAAATGAGAGTTGAGAAGGGTTTCAAAAAGATC
>JABUQX010121870.1:17500-30718 GCA_015478945.1 Trachelipus rathkii | reverse complement strand
CTTAGCAATATATATATGGAACTCACAGAACTTTACCACATCCTTTCCTTGAACTCCAAAATTCAAACTGGTACCGCTATGTTGATGACATCTTCGTATCCCTACCTCACAACACTGACCCTACCAACATATTGCAACACATTAATAACATACATCCTTCCATACAATATACACTAGAATATCCTCAAAACTCCACACTCCCTTTCTTAGACACACTAATCTCTTGGCACAACTCTTTCCACCTCAGTTTTTCTGTATATCGCAATCCCAGCTCCAATCCCTCTTATATTCACTGGTACTCATCACATTCCACCTCCATAAAAATAGCAACCCTCACAGCTCTATACATTAAAGCACTCATAATCTGCTCTCTAATCAATCTTAACAAAGAAAATAATCTTATCCGTAATAAGTTTACAAAACTTCAATATCCTACATACATCATTAACAAAGCTTACAGAAAGGCAAGATCAAAATACTATAACAATAATACCATTCCCCCCTCCACACACAATCCCCAAAATACCTCTTACCTCCCCATCCCCATAAAAAACACACAATATCTTAAAAAATATATACCCCAAAACATCACGCTTACTTCCACCAATGCCCTTCCTTTAAAAAAACTTTTTCATCCACCAAAACCACCCCCTAAACCTCTACAATGTATATACACCATACCCTGTAACCATTTCCCATAAAACATACATTGGCGAAACAAATAACTTTACCAGAAGAAAAAGCCAACACTCAGAAGATCTACAAAAAGATAATCAAAATTCATCACTAACCACACACAGGTCCCAATTCAACCACTCAATCAACAGTAATTCCATGCAAAATTTAATCAACATCCCAAACCACCAAAAAAGAAAATTAATTAAAACCTATTGTATACACAACTTCAACAATTACAACTGATTAAATTAAAGGCCTATCAAAACTGTTACACAAGTAATCACACCCACCTCTATTAACCATACGACGGATTTCTCAATAAATAGTTTATACAAATAAAACGTACTTTTCTTTATTAGCTACCACTGTAGCTATGGGGTTATACAAGGGATACAATATTACTTTAAACGAATAGTTTGGAATATACGTCAACTATGTCCACCCAGGCTACCCTCCCCGGGCCCGAGCAGTGAAACCCTGTGTAAACTTGTGGTTTCTATTCCTCCCTACTCGGTGTTCCACCTAAAGAGGAAACCTTACAAATCCCTATTCTTTATTGTCTTAAATAACTCTTGGGCCAAATACCCAACCATCTAAACCTGAAAAGACAGAAACAAGAGTTAGCCATAAAAGAAATAAAATGAAATAAAAATGCTCATAACATAGCTGTCCATAAGCGTGCATGCTCATGCAATCCGTGAGAAGAACTTCACATAAAAAGCCAAGCAGTACAAAACACAGAAGCACAAGCCAAGACAGCATGCTGAAAAAAAAACAAAAACATAAAAACTCTCATACTTATATCTTTCTCTCCCGCACCTTTTTTCCTTCAACATATTCTTTTATACCCCTCACATCTCTTCCTTTGGTAAACACATCAGCTAACTGCTCTTTCGTACTTACCCACACTACTTTCTTTATATCACCATCTTCTACATATTCCTTCATACACATGATATTCACTCTCAAAGGTTTGCTCTCGACTGGTGTTGCCGAGTAAACCGCACTCTGCAGAGTTTTACTGTCAGTATACATAACCACTTTCAACCCTAACCCACCAAATATTTCTTTCCAAACGTTCACCAAGTGTATACCCTCTTGTGCACCTTCAACCAAAGCCATAGCCTCAGCCTCAATAGTAGACCTCCCCACCCTACGCATACACCTCGACTTCCATACAATAGGACACCTATTTCCACAATCATCCTTTATCAACACAATATAACCCCCTTGGGGATGCACTCTTCCTTCCGTTCCATAAGACGCATCTGTATACACCTCTACTTCCACATCTCTTCCTAATTTCGCCAACCATATCCCCATCTTTTCATTTTTCATTCTTCTCGCCATTCCAATCAGCTTTCTCATTTCCTCTACTTTACCCCCTTTAAAATACCTGCTTCTGTCACTCACCGTAAAACAAAGATCAGGTCTAGTCTGACCACATAACCAATTCATTTGCCCCACCAAAGACCTATACGCAGTTAATTCGTTTTCTTCCATGTCCCTAT
Source organism: Trachelipus rathkii (assembly GCA_015478945.1). Lineage (NCBI taxonomy): Eukaryota > Metazoa > Arthropoda > Malacostraca > Isopoda > Trachelipodidae > Trachelipus > Trachelipus rathkii. The sequence goes on along the minus strand of JABUQX010121870.1, from coordinate 28,529 downwards.
TACCATAATATTCACGATTATCAGGTATTTTTATTCCTTCCATATACTTCTCCTGCTCCAACCACACACCACTCTGTTCATCATGTATCTTTACCCCTATGTACTTGAAACTCTGTTTTTCTTCAGAACCTATTTCCAGTTTTTCTTTCATTCTTCTGATCACCGTATTTAAAAACCTTTCAGATCCACCAAAACAAAAATCATCAACATGTGTACACATGATCCCTATTAACTTACCCTTTCTCTTCCACCAAAACAACACATATTCTAACTTGCTCGAACCACCCCCAACTCATATGAATCACAGCCAACTACCTTGTCATACCATGATCTAGCAGCATCTTTAAAACCATACACCGGTTTTCTTTCAATCCCCAAACATGACTTTCTTCCTGTTGCTCTTGGAGGCCATTAACAACATATTTTCCTTTTTATCTATCACCCTGTAAAATACGCCGTTTTTAGTATCAATCGATTGACAAATCCACCCTTCACGCTTTATTATACTAGACATAGTCTTAACACTTCACCAGAACACGTAGGTGCCTCCGTCACAAGTTTCCCTGCCCATTCCTCAAAACCACTAGCCACCAGCCTTGCGTTTACATATCCTGTCCTCCACACTTATCCTTATTAACCCATCTCTAGAGATTTCTTTTGTCCAACATCCTTTACCCTCCTATACACATCCTTCACTCCCCAATTTATCAATTTCCTTCAGTTTTGCTTGGGTAAAACTCTTCTCTCATCATCCAACAATCCCCCTATCCAAACCTCTCCTGACTCCGTCTATACACTCGTACCATCCTTATAATCATTAAAATTCTATCCACTTACACTCACCAACGTTCACATGCTGTATATGTTAAAACTAATACTCCATTTTTTACGGGTCGCTTTACCCAGCCCTACTTAAAAACTTTCACATCTCTGTATCCTCTTTTTATTCGTGCAAGGTTACCTCTTACCCACCTTGATCCTCTCTCCACCCTTCTCTCTTCAGCTTCTCTTGAATCTCCTTTCCAAGTTTCTGTTTCAGTTCCACCTTTCTTCATCAACATGCTTCCACAGGTGTTCGTATTCAATCCTCAAATTCATCCTTCAAAAAAACACCTCTCCTAACGGTTGTTTCAGCCAGCGTCCAGCTTCCTTTTCTCTTCCTCAACCTCTACTTCTTTAGGTATACCCGCTATTCTAGTGATATGAACCCTAGATACGTCTCTTAAAGTACCACCGTGTTTCACAATAACCGTCTTACCGTCTCTGCCAATTACTTTTGCTGGCCCCCTCCACTGTTTATCTACTTCCCTTTTATAATAAACACTATCCCCAATTTCAGCCACTTCCAGATGGTGATCACGTATTTGGCCCTTCATTGCTCTCTTTACCCGTTCATCTGATTCTTGCTGAATGTGTGTTTTTCTCGCCAAATGTAGTGCCTTAAGATTATGCAACAACCATTCACTTTCCACACCTAACACGCCTACACTTTCCTCACTTTCATCTGTGCAATTAGGGAACCGGCAATTTTTTCCATATACCAACTGATTTGGTGAATAACCACCTTTATTTAACAGACTATTCTTAGCTGAAACCGCCCAATAGAGACTCAGCTTTTGTTCCGCTCCTTCATCGATCATCTTCCTCATGCCGTCCTTAAGTAAACCCACCATCTTCTCACACTGTCCATTGCTCCAGGGACTTTCTGCAGCCGTGGCCCACTGCACCATACTGAACCTTTCACATAGGATTTTCATCTCTTCATTTTGGAACTCTAGCCCATTGTCACTAAAAAACCTCTCAGGTGCTCCAAAAACACTGATCCACTTTTCCAATATCACTCTCACAATCTCTCTTGGTTCTTTACTCCTTACCCAACTGGCCTGACAAAAACTGGTTCCAAGACCACCATCACAATAAATCTCTGACCTTCTAATTCACCGAGGTCCATTGCACTGTCTCATTTAAAAACCTCTGGCTAGAGGTAAGCCCACCAAACTGACGTCTCAAGTCTTTTAGTGTATCTTTAATGCAGGCGATTGCATTTCTACTACACCTGACATATACACTCCTGTATACTTTTACCCTCATCTCTACCCCACTCTTCTCCATAATAAGAAGCCTGCATCTATTTCCACTAATCTGTCTCTTGCAGTATTAAAGATGTATATGAAGCTTTAAGTGACAATCTTCTCTACTCCGATTTCTTTGAGCATCCTCTTTTACGTGTTACTATCACCAAACCTCCCCTCTTCACTACCACCCCGTAAGGTAACTTTAAATGACCGCATATCCATTTAGTCCAACACCTGAACCTCTTCCCCTCCAATTCATACAGACCACACTTGATTACTCGATCACTTCAATCGTACACCCAAGATTTTTTAACGACTCATAACCTAATAACCAGGGTATATCCCCTTTGACTAACTCAGTTCTCAACAAAAACCTCCTACCTTTTATACAACATGGAATTAAAGAATCTTTGTCACACTTTTATAGTTAGTTTCCCCAAAAAAAACATAAACTCACAGCTCGTAGTCCATAGTTTCTTCGCATCTTCGTTCTCTCTTTCCTACTGAAACTACCCCACAAACGATCCCTCGAAGTCACTTATGTCGCCCAATAACCATTCTTTTGAAACACCCCCTGTATCTAGCGATGCACACTAGTCGACTCATATTCCTCAGATCAATACTCTCACTCCTCTACCGTCTTGGCTGCTATTTACAAAATATGCTTCTCGTCATTCTTACCTCTCTCACTCTGTTTCGTCGACCGACCTTACCTCTCTCGCAGTCGCTCCTTTCCAGCACCAACATCCATCCACATACCTACATCTACACTCCTCGACACATCTAAACCAACACACACAACCGTCACACACCATCGAAAAACAGACCTTATTCTCTGAAACTGATTATTCTTCGACATTGCCGCCAGCCCCTCAAAAATTGGAAAGGAATTCATGACATTATTACACACTTCAGTATATCTAGCAGACTTAGATACATTATATTTTTCTAATTAGGTTCTATTAATCAACCACCGGGAAAAAAACTAGATTCTGATTTTACCTCTTACATCTCATCCTTTCGCTTGTCATACTATTTCAGACCAGACACAACAACCAACATATACCCAATACCTGCAGTACATTCTCGACTTTTTATGAAATCGATACATACTATCCCTTTCAACATACCACTTCCAAAATTAATATAAGGTCGACTGACGCTTGAAAGTCTAAATAACCTCAATAACAGCACGACCTCCGGAACGCGATCACAATTTCATATAATGAATAGAAGACTCCAATTCAACTCATCCGCTCAGTTTATAAAGTGTTGTTATTGAACCCTTTCTCTCTCTTCACTATTCTTCTCCGCTTCCCCCTCAACAGCTATTAACTGCACTACATCCTACTTTCTCACACGCCCATCACTCACTAAAATCGAATCTCCTTCTACCAGCACTGCCCATTCTCTACGTTTCATGGTCTTCACCAGTCGGCTCAATAACACTAGCGTCTCCATGTTCAACACTCTCCCTTTACCTAATCACTTATCTCCTACGACGATTTATTAAGTTATCGATCGTGCACAGATGACATCTGAGATAGTATTGAGAACTCTTCAGTATGGACGTGAGGATACTTAGATTCAGCATATAGAAGAAGAGAAGAACGCCGAAGATATATCTGGCAGTGACGACGATTATGGACCCTTTGATGATGTTGCACACTTGAGTAGACGAGAAGAGACGGCACACTGAGACTCACACACAGACCTCGTCTCCGTCCCGCCTTCACACAAAAAAGACTCTTTAGTGGAGAAGACTGCGTGATGAATAATCGGAAGGATCCTTATAAACGGACGAGACCGAAATAACCTCGAACACCCGTAGGAGAAAATAAGGGAAGCACGTTTTAAGGAAAAGAAACAGAAGTTAAGAAGGGAATGTTAATGAAGAGACGTGATATATTAAAAAAGACAGTAAGAGAGATAATACGCCTTATGTATTAATCTAGAGGAAGTCGCTCAAGGAGGAAGAGAAGACCAGGACATAGACAAAAAAATCGTCACACATATTGATGATGGAGTTCTGTCTCACAAAACAAAAACAATTTACACACAACAAAACACATCTACCACATACACACACACACACACACACACACCACACACAACACACATATATACTTATATTATACTTATATATATATATATATACATACTACATATAATAATATATATCTAATATATTATATATATATATATATAATATATTATTCTATTTATTTATCATTCCAAAGATAAAACCAGGAAAAGACCCACTCATCAAACCCCTCTCATTACCCTATCTCCCACAGTGTATCCATTGCTCTACACTTGAGATGTACAACTCCTATAAAAGACTCATAACTAGAAAAAAATAAAACCACCACATCCTCCAAACAAAAAGTTCTCTTAACTGGGCTCCCTTCCAACAAAACACTATTTCAAACCACAATCTCTAGCCAAATTCACAACATCATATACATTATAACTCAAATAACAGTACGGTCATTCAAACTCTCGTGCAGGCCACGCGCCACCAACAAGAAACATTACTTCATAGCCATCGAACACTAAAACAAAGCTTCTTCGACACAATCTTTTATCAAACCTCAACAACACTAAATAAGTATATAAAACAAAACCCACCCACTAACCTAACAAGCATATCTGTCGTTCTATCACCCTACGAGAAATCAAATAACAGCAATATTATCATTAGATTGAACGAATAAACACAAACCACCATCCAAGTTAAACATATTAAACAACGGCGGTGTACCCCAAGAGAGCAATCCTATCCTCTACACTCTTTCAAACTATTCTCACACAGGACTACTCAACAACCATCCAAAGTATGACCCAACACCATAACATTATAACAACCTACGCACTCGCACTTATCTTTCCAGTACCCATTAATTGGTCCTTACCAACACACACCAGAAACTAAACGCCGTTAGCGCCATCCCTTCTAACGCCAAAACAACGTATCATCAATCAGACTATCTACATGTTGGACTAACAGACAATACCTAAGAACTCTGTGCAGTGCACCAACTGACCTAACAAAATCCTCAAAATACCAACTAATCACACACAAGCCTACAATCTCCATAATAAACCATCATCAAATTTACCACAAGCCAAAAAAATACATAGCTCATATCTACTAAACAAAACTCCCCCAATTCCTAGGCAGTATCCCACTGTCTATAACACACGACACATTAAACTACTACTCTAAAACATAGAAAACACTATATCAATCATCATGTCTAAACAGAGGAAACTCAAAACATCCTAAAAAAACCATGCATGGCACCTGACAATCTCTACGAAAAATAACAACGCAGTACTATCCACATCACCATTACAAACTAGATCCATCCGCTATCCCATTCACTGAACTACGCTTCACCCAATTATGTGCATACCTTATTACCAATGTGAAAACCTCTGGGGGAGGGGGCGAGGGGGGAAAAAAATAAGACCCAAGAACATCAAAATAACGCAAATATGTAATGTCACTATAGATGAGATGCGAAAAAGAGACGATTCACAAATGTAAAGGAGGGAGGGCATAAGATATACTACCCTAATAACACACTGCGACAGAAAAACACCTAGAAATGACAGGCACCCAAATTTATCCTAAAATACAGAAACCACAACACCCCTTCGTTCTACACTTATCACTTCTCGATAAACGCGGCTAACCCCACTAATCACAGAATAAACCAACGAACCTCCTTCTTCGCTCAAGGCACCATGTTATTGCCACAAACAAAATTCCCAAGATAATATCCAACGCCGGCAAAAGGAACTGAATATACGACGCTAAATTCTTAACCAAATAACTATATAATATCACTACACCACCACACTGAGGACAGTATACTAACGAGTACTTTAATAAAAAGACAGTCTTTCAAAATACCATCAAATATACGGAAAAATGCAATACCCCATACCAGAAAAATTGGAGAGCCATCTTTAATTCTTCTTAGTACCACCACATTTCTATAACCATCCAGGCTTCATTAGCCCAAATTGAGATGTACCACCAACCAAGTTTGCCAACACTACAAAAATTATTCAATATCGAAATAAACTACCACCATAAAAATATGCCTGAGCAGCGAGATGAGATAGCACGACAACGGCGCCCTCGGAAACTGTATTATCAATTTCTTCTTGAACAAATCTTATCTCGTCGAAAATAAGCTAGCCACAACCCTCTGCCACTTATTACAACACACTCCTATACCGATTTTTTGCGGAGCGATGGCGACGGGCAGTCGGATTACATGTGAGGTTATCGATGACTGAGTCAACGCGTATGTCCACGGCGTTTATATGAGGGTGAGTTAGTCATATGGGGCTGCAGTAAATATAGAAGGACTCTAACTATATTCTATACCATATTATATATGCTCACGGCCTTATATATTTTAACGATATTTTGAGTTTTATGTACCTACAACCCACTGGATATCATATTGAGCTAGCGTATAACTATATTAGGTAGTTAACTGAATATAGGTGTTTGATTTCTATTTCACTAAAGAATTAATGTACTTAGAATAAACAATGGTACAAATTATTTATTATAAGCATTAAGATTCATTTCACACTTATGATATCATTAGATTCATTATTTCAGCCTGCTATAATGACTTATTAATACTCAATATCAAGAATAAGATACATTAATAGGAGTTAGAGTTATCATAAGTATATTATAATTAGACATAAATAGTTATGGACAAATTCACTACTATCTATTCTCATAGTTTACTTAGTGAGATATTATATATATATTTATGTGTATCTAGTAAGCTCACTCCAATAATCATTATTATGATAGATTGACAAGATAACATACGTAAATAATATATAATTCTATATATATATATTGTGAATTAATTATATAATGATTGAATAGAGAAGAAAATATAAAATGCCTTCGTGATATAACGAAGAAGTAATTTTTAGGGAGTCGTATATCAGCAATGTTGAATGGATACATCTAGTTCTTAGTGAAATCTGGATACAGATTTATCTAGGTCTTATTATCTCAATACTTCTCCTTGCGGATTTATTATCATATATAAACAATTAGATACATATTGAGGACATAGCCGTGTATTAGAAATAATTAATAAAATAAGTTTTTTAAAGTTGACTCTGTGCATTTAGATTTTATGTTTAGTAAACATTATGTAACATAGCATCTTTATAAATATATAATAATAGTTCCATCAGCTTATTAAATTTTCCCTTATTTTTCCTTTTAGACAGTTAGGAACCTATCTAATTTATGTGGTGTATACTGTATTAATTTCTTATATGTTTTTTATTAAGAATTAGCTGTTTCTTTTTAATAAAATGTAAATATATTCATGGCTAAAAATATTTTATAATTGTTAACTAATTATGTAAGTATTTGCTCTTATTATTATATAAAAGGCTTTTAAAATATAAATAAAACTTGTTTCTTTTTAATATCCTTTTTTTTATCCCAAAGAACTTATTTAAAATAACTAATAAAAATATATGATACTTGAATTACAATAATAGTATTCATAGATCAAATAGATCATAAGAGATCAATAGATATATGACAAATGGTCAGGAGGGCGGTTGGATAGTGGTTTGATTTAATGTTAATGATAATATAGCTGCTATTTAAGGGTATGTAAAACATGACAATTTTTAGTAAAATAGTAAAAATATGACCTATATCAATAGAATCAATAGATCACATAGATCAATAGATCACTTACTGGTCTGTTGGAGTAGTGACAAGTTAATTATGAGGTAAGTGAAATTTTGACAATTATCTGAGTGTTTGATTTGATAAACTATGATAAGTCAGTTTTCATAATGGTATTATGATAAAATAATCTATTAGAATCCAATATTGATATATATATAGAGATAAAATTACCTTAATCAAAGTATCAAAATTAGATATTAATCAATTATTCATTTAGTTCTCAACCTAGTATCAGTGTCTCTAATACAGATGGCTCTACTTTACATTATTTTCATATTGATAACATTCTAAGCCTCCAAAAAAAAAAAAACGTTACAATTTTAGTAAAAAATTTGACCTTATTCAATAGATCAATAGTCACAACATCTTGAACCAATAGTAATTCAAATATGATAATCAATAGATCAATAGTATCATGATATTGTAGTACAGTATATATACTGTTGAATAGGGTATTCGTAGGATGATGTTATATGATTATTATAACTGTATTATTATTATTATTATAGTTAATATATAGTTAATATATATAATATATATATATTTAATAATTAGTAAGTTTATTATATATAGTTTATATAAATAAACATAGAAAAGTTAAATTTATTAGTTATTAGTACTAAAAAACAAAAATATATATAAAATAAAAAATAATAAATTTATGAAAAATAAAAAATTAAGTAGAAAACAGAACACTGAGTTATTAAATCATACTTATACCGGATCTGATTAATCATACTTAGTAACTACTATAGGGGAGGCGCGTACGCACGCGACCCTACTTACACCGCATATATAGGTGGTATTCAGCTAGCCCGGCTAGTGAGGGGCTGACGCCTGCGAGGTAGTCGCGCACACGTGATACGTAATCGGATTCCGTTATCACGGCCTAGATAGTAGCCGCGTCTATAACTGCGGTAGAGCGCGCGAGCAACGCGCCGCGTTTTCGGGGCTGAGATATGGCCACTAGGTGAGCTTATGCGCGACCTTGCGGCGGTAGCCGCGCGTACCACTCACTCATATACGCATATCGACCAGTAGAGCTGATGACCGTCATATACTACTTCTTAGCTCTATAATTAAGGAGTAAATTAGTCTCAAACACCTTAAGTTGAGTAATCTCTATATCACCTTTATATATAACATATATTTATTTAAATCATATATATATTGTTTAATTAATTATAATATAATCAATAAATATTATGAACTAATCACCACCACAGCACTGCACCGGTAATGCACTAAGCACCTTAATTAGTCATCGCAACTCTAAATACTCATCATCTGTGAGAGTACAGATTCTACTACTCTCAATCACTTACTATACTTACTCTATATATTCAACTTTCCTATCATTGCTTCCTATATATTCTTCTTCATTTATCCTCATCTCTACCTCCTACATTATAATTTGCAATATCCATGTACATTTTCTTCTTACTAATTTTCAATAGTTGTAGACTCCACCCATCCAATGGTCTCTTTGGGAATTACCTAGATAAACCTGAAATACCAAACCGACTCGTGACTCACGTGACTCAGACTATCTGTAACTATCCTTCAACCTATTCTCAATAAGTTATTCAGTCTTCTAACGATACATTTTAAATTTGGTGTGAGGGGCAGCGCTCCCCCTTTATATGGTGGGACGCAGAGAAACGTAATTTTCTAGTCTCCGACGAAGATTGAGCTACATTTATATATATACTCATCCTATATCATCACTCTCGTAGCATGACTTTTACATAAATATAAGCTATATATACATTATAAATAGTTTAGCTATCAGAAGAGTTTTTTATGAAAACAAAGGGAAAAACAAAAAAAAAAACACTTTGAATAAATACAGGGTTACACTCCCTAAATTACAAGAATATAACTAGATAACCAGAATTATAAGAAGTATATTGTCTTTCTGATGTCATCACCCTCATTTTTTTTATTAAGAGTCCAAACACAAATTCTTCACTTATTGTTGAAAGAAGAAAACTACAGTTGATAGAAGCTGACCATAATGGACTCCTGACCCTAAACCTATAATTGACATTAACCTAATTTGAATGTATTTCTTGTATTTGTATTATCATTAACTATCATTAAATTGCTAAAATTATTTTCAAGTAAATAAAAAAAAAAACGAGTCATATTGTACCTCTGGATTGGGCCAGAGGTTGTAGGATAGATATTTCAAAAACAGTTGATAAAAACCCAATTTTCTAATGAGCAAATAATGGAATGTCAATCCTTTCAAAAGTGTTCTCTCGTTTACTAAAAATAGAAATAGAAATACTTACAAATAGGAAATTTGTATTACCCAAGATCAATTATTTAATTTTACTAGTTAATAATATAAATCATACCAAATATGGGATCAAGTAGAGAAAATGTTTGAAAGAATTAAATCAAGAACCCCAAGATATCCCATTGAATAATATACCCATATCAACCCTTCCATTAGAGGTAACCCCAGTTCAAAATTCCCCACAGAATCAAATTGAAATTGGACCCTTGGTACAACCTCCCATAAAAAATTTAGACAATCATTAATACCCAAACCTCCGATGCCACCACCTACCATATAGGCAATCTACTTCTCAAGAAGTTGAATTATATTCTAATATTGCTAACTTGGACTAAATCCTTTCTACATGACTAATACCCTTTCTGAATTTATTTTAATTATATGTTTATAGTATTATTAGAATTAAAATCCTTATGATTTTAATCTTCTGAGGCAGAGTCCTTATTGTAAAATTATTTTACTCACAATATTTGAAATCAAGAAAACTAAGTTGTTTGATACTTAAAACCGTACAATTCAAAAAAAACAAATCTTGCTTTAACTATCTTTTATTTACCTACTCAAACACTTCTAAACTTTTGGATCTAAAATTGGGAGCCAGGATGTTGAAAATAAGTCTGTGAATCATAATTCCAAGTCTGGGAATATCTCATTCCTAAATCACATTTCCTAAAATCCATTCCTAAAATCCATCCGGATTCCAAATGGATTTACATTTGGATTTATTCAAAAAATCCATTTTAGACTTCACTTCAAAAAGGGATAGAGAGACCGAGAGAATGATGGGGAATGAGAGGGAGAAACTTTAGGGGTTTAGAGAGATTAGAGTAGGGGATTAGAGAGGGTTATGGGGAGAGCGATCTTTTAAAAGGGCTAGACCATAAG
>JABUQX010121870.1:0-12500 GCA_015478945.1 Trachelipus rathkii | reverse complement strand
GATCCAACCTTATATATCTAGTTACCCTATTTGTCCACGTAAGCTATTACCTTATACTGCTTAGTCCCTGCGTCAGCGTCTATCTCATTAACATCCAATAGCTAAATTAATCATTAGTACGGCCGCATCGCTCTACAGCTTATATATACCATTATATGTTACCAATCCGCCTTAAACGTCCCATAATGATATCAACTCCCTCTCGCTGAGTACAACAACCTAGCTATAATAGTACATACTCCTTACAAACTAAGAGGTGTATATCTAGGCTAATATCATAATTATCTGACACCACTTCAATTAATAATATATATATATATATAATACATATATATATATACATATATAATATATTCATACATATATATTATTACTATTCCTATAATATCAAATATAATCGCACTGTAAGATATTAATTGGCCTTCGTAATCACTATATATATATAACTATATATATATCCACATCATACATCACTTACACCCAATAATATATATATTATATTATACTAATATATCATATAGTTGATCTCTCGTGATCAATATCCTCCACACTTTCCACATACGAACCAGATGAACCATTTATATAGTCTTGCGTCAGGAACTCAACCCTTTTGTGTTAATGTGCAATTATATAAAACCGCTCATGACACTCCTTTAGTCTTTTATACCTGCACATACCAAACTGATCATCCATACCTAATCATCTAAAAATATAGACAGAAAAAGAGTAAGCTGCACCAAACACAAAACTTAACACTGTACTAAGAAAAAGTCGATTTGTACTGAAATTACACTGCTTACAAATAAATTGAGCCCCAGCAACTTAAAAAGAAAACAACACTCAATAATATCCAACCTGGATCTTTAAAACTGAGTCTAACTAAACTATAATATTATGGACTGTTGATCATCCTAAAATTTAATAATAAACATAACTCTACACTTTTAAAGTATTTACATTTTACACACCGGATATTATAATCTTATACCATTCGCCTTATTAAAAGAGAATAATAAAAGAGAGATCTGAGATATTTATAATTAGATTATTAATATCAGTAAAATATTTCTTAATTTTCATTTACAATTTTTTTAAAATGAATCTATTACATCCCAACTGGTCCTTGCATCTATATCATTAACATGTTTAGGCATAAAATATTATTATATACGTATACATTATATAACAGTTATACGTCTCTAATATTATACTACATACTAACACGTAGTAGCTAAACCGATTCAAATTTATATAATATATATTATAATATATCCTTATATATATATATATATATATATAATTATAATATATATTTATATAAAGATAATGATAATCAAAATATATATCTAATCATAAATATAAATAAATTATATAAAATTATAATTACAATTTTATATTATCATTAAACATGAAAGGAAAATTAATTTATTCAAGGAATCTAACAGAGTCTTTAATGTTTGTTTCTCTTTTATTATTATATTATTATATTATCAATTTATTATTGATTATTATTATTTCATTATTATCTCATTATTAATTAAATATATTATTATTATTATATCATTATTATGTTCAACTATACCATTAGTCTACCGGGATGCCTGATCGACACCGACATTACAGCATACTTATCTATTATTATCACCCAGCCTAGTAAAACGACTATCCCCCTAATCGCTCATACAGGTCATCCCACTTGATCAATGATTGACACTCGTTACTTATTTGTCAGTGACAATAATACGACTTACCGACCAAATAATCAGCGATACAATTATTCATCCCGTAATCAAGTTAGTAACAACTGCTCATTCACACGATCGAAATACTTTTATGATCATGGATTTTTCAGATCTTCACAACTTAAGAGTTGGCGCATCCACATTGTCACATTTAGGCCCTTGCATTTATCATCTATCTCATATTATTTGTTATCATCTTTAAATGTGAGAATACAACACTGGCTATCGGTTCCCGTGCCAGCCGCGATCACATGCGAACACTTCCTCAGCCCACTCCAGTATATGTCACTCACCTACCCATCAAATAGACTAATACGATTATAACTATATAAAGCTTACATCTACTAATTACTGGAGTAGCAATAACATTCTCAAATCCGAATTTAATGACTTAGGTGTAATAATAAATGAATCTCCAGGTTAGGTATACAATAAATGTTTACCTCTGCAATCCCTGCCTGATTACTGACGCCCAGCGTAAGGCCGACTCTCCGGACAGCCTAGTCCCTACATAATAATGTATCATATACATACTTTAGAGGGCTTCAAGCTTACTTCACATCCATGTGGATAGTTAAATTTAGTTATCTTACGTCCATCACCTACTGCAGAAGGGCATTGATTCTGCTCAATAATTTAATAGGTCATTCGACTTCGATAATTAACGAACGATACCCAACCGCCTAGCTATACCCTTTTATGTCCGAAACAAGAGATGCCCGGACTACTACAAAGTTATCGCCCACGTGATCACTTCATAACATACCGGATCTATGGCTAAACTTTCACCCTAATAATTGTAGTCCAATCGGTCGGACGTTATAACAAAATACATAATAGTGTCATATATCGATTTGATCAAGTCGTAATCACTTCTTAGATAGTACACTGGTGATAGACGGATTGGCCGCAGTCAATAGTCAACTATAAAAATGAGGTCGAGTGAAAATCACAGATTCTTCTAATAGTTTCCCGTAATACATCAATGTTCATTTAATAAGTATTTATAGCTTTACCAAGCAATGCGTGTAAGATATATGACGTAACAAGATATATAGTAATCCACCTGTGAAATTTAACCCATATTCGCCGCACCTTTTTTCTTTTAACTCGTAAAAGGCTGCTGACTCCATCAAAGAAATCCTATCTAGAATTTTTACGAATAGTTGTGAAAGTGAACTTCTTGAATACGTCGTTTTATCAACCCCTGCGCTCAGTGCTGCCTAAACAATCGCTCAATCCCGATACAAGAATCTGCTAATAGTAGTGCATCGTTCTTACCATACGCTTGACATACGATAACTTAGGCGATTCCATCTCAGCCATGCCTCTATCTCTCACTAACTACACAGGCTCTGATCCTGCTGCAATTAGTATAATCAGTATTCCGTATCACTTTACAAAAGACGAATATCATGTCCAGACAGGACCTCTCTCATCAGAAGTCCTGCAGGGGCCCAAAGTGGTCATCGCTATAGATCGAAACTACGGTCATCGCGGCATTAAGTACTCTCGGCTCATTTTAGCAAATCCTACTCTCGTCGTCCTACCATGAATGAATTATGTCGTCAACATATCATTACATCAGTGGCATCTCAAGACCGTCTCCAATCTATACCACTACGCCGCCTCGCTCGGCTTCGTACTTAAACAAGATGTCCTCAAATCCAACATATTGCCATTACTCCCCCTAGGCATCTTCTCAGGTGTCCACTAAACCAAACTCAGTCAACCGTGCGCGCTTCTCAGATTATCCGAACTAATGCGATTAACTCGTTCTCTCAACTCCCGTCCGACGACTCCTCAGACCACGATTGCATAATTACATACCATACTCTTCTAGCATACTGTAATCCCACCGCCTCCTTGTGTCATCCACCTTAACACCATCATACTATTGACATCCTTCCTCTAACCTACCACTCTGACTATCCAGGCCAGTTCGCTCGCATACTTACACAATAGTTCTTCTGTCTGTCTTTGGACACAGCCTATAAGTTGTCAGCCCCGTATTACAATGAGACCGGGTCCGCTTACCCGTGAGTCTACCAACCGGTGAATCCCATCACCCGTGTGAGTATCTTCATGTGCTACACTGTTATTTGCGAGGATAATAGAATCTAGTAGGTACCAAACGAAATGACATTGCGTCGATTATCCCTACTATTGTGTTTCAAATGTTCGCGTAGGAGTTCTTCACCTATAGCCTAACAGTTGCTCATAACGCGATGTCTTTCGGCACTAGGAGATCTGCCGTCAAATCCATGAGATATACATGAATCCATAATTCTGGTTGGCCTTGTCGCCAACAACAACGCATATATCCTCTCTGAGTATTGTTGTTTATCTATACATAGGCATGTTCTAAGTAACACAGCAAAACACACGAGTTTTGAATTTTCAACAGTGCGAGTTTTAAAACGACCGTTATCTTAAGTGTAAAGAAAGCATTACAGATGAGTCTTGATGATGATTACCTTAAGGCGTGCGCATCATTGCAGCCTGATTGTCAGAGTCAAAACAAAATCTAATGAATTTATTAAGTGTCTTACATAGACTAAAATAAAATTTTAAGTTCTTTTATTTTTATTTAGTGCAATAATCTGAAACCTATTGCCAACATCAATCCCCTGCTACCCCTCCAAGGCAAAAGAAATGCAACTAAACATTAATGCACTGCACGTTATCAACCAATCTTGATTCGAACATTGAAAATAGATTTAATTCAATACTAATTACGTGAACAAGACCTCTTCTGGATCCGATTGTCCTACAAATGTTAGTACAACAGGAAAACGTTCTTTACTAGTGCTACAATGATTAAGATGGACAAAGGTTTTTAACAGGAAGCTGATAGCATCCGACTTCTTGCACACAAAACCCCAGTCCACCTACAGACAACCCCTATTCCACTATATTCACAGAGATTATATATAGAACGGTGTAAATACGGAGGCTCCGCGGGAAGGCCACCAATATCTATCAAACCAATACCAACCCCATTCTTCAGTATTACATAGTAGAATCCAGAATGCTTATTAGGATATTAAAACATGAAACAAATAACGTCGTTAACAAGAATACATTTCGGAACATATACACAAGAAATTTGAAATAAAAAAAAAATATTAATACAGCAAGCGATTTGCGGAAAGCATTAATATGTAGAAACATTATAAACATATTAAAGAAAGGGCAAGCCAAGCAATTGTTTGTAATTGGTTACATGTTGTTAATGAGAAAAAATTGTAAGTGTAATCCATTGTTCTTTTATTTGTTGGGCGGTACGACACTAATTACAGGCGTTCCCCATATTTAATAATCAAACAAGCCAACCGTAAAAGAATGGGTTTTTGTAAAGCAATGTTTATCGGTCGGTGGGTTATGTAAAAGTTTTACAAGGAAAATTAAATTATAATCTGATTTGGATCATTCTAACGTTATATGAAAGTATTTTATTTAATATGGTCGCCATCCATTACGTTAAAATGATTAAAAAAAAACTTTGGGTTAGGATTATTGGGTGGATTATAATTAAAATTATGAAGTTGTTAGATTATGTTTTAATTAAACGTTAATTTCAGCAACTGTTAAAATTAATTTTCATTCAAAAAAAATAAAAAAAACGTTTCTGATTTTTTTAAATTAAAATTCCATTAATACTTTTGTGTTTTCAAAAAGTAAAAATGCTTAGGCAAATATCTGAGGTACTTAGTGTTTTTTTTTTTTTAGAACTTTAGTTAAAAAGTTAATTTTTATATAATGAATGAATAAAATAATATATTAAAATAAATTTTAAAAGATTTCTGATTATAATGAAAATTAAAATTGAAAAAAAATCTTATTATTAATAAAATTCTGATTATATAGCATAAGGCTAATCCTTAATTAAAAAAAAATTAAAATAAAAATTCTGAGTAATGAAAAAATTCAAATTGTAATATTAAAAGCAAAATAAGGTTAAAATTTCTGAGTAATAGTAACTTTATAAGTAATTCTGAATGGGTCTATTTTTATTATTAAAACAAAACAAAATTTATAATTAAAATTTTTTGGTTTTTATATTTTCTTTTAAAATAAAAATAAAAAGAATAAAAAATCAGTTACAATCTTAAGGTTTTATAAAAAAAAAATGTTTCGATTTTTATTTGAAATTTTTAATTTAACAGAATAATCGGGGCCCAGGTGGGTGAAAAAAAAAAAAATTTCCGGTTTGAACGAACAATAATAAAAATAAAAGAAAATGTGTAAAAATAATACACAAAAAAAAAATGTAAGTTTTTTTGTAACACAATTGATAAAGAGTTAAAAAAAATAAAAGAATAAAGAGTGTTACCAATGTGTAAACGTGTTTTTAGTATTTTCTGTAATCACATAACAAACTTGAATCTAAAGGATAAAACAAAATATGAAAAAATGGTTAAATATTTATATTTTTAAAAATATTAATTATTTACAAACATACTTAATTTAAATGTTCTTGGATTAACTTTAGTATAATTTCCAGCCTTCATGGTTGTCTTCTTCACGCATTTCATATAAATCCTGAAGTTGATGTCTTTTCTCTTCCAAGTCGTAAGACCTGATGTTGCTTCCGTTTCTTCTTCGTAACTTTGAAGTTAACTTCTTTATGTTTTTAATTTTTCTTCATGTTCGGACCTTTGCTAAGATTACTAATGAGTTTCTGATGAGAATCTCTAATCGATGGTATCTTTTTCAAATTTCCTGATCACATTATGGAAAACTGTTTTTTTTTATTATCTGATTCTTATCTTTCAAAAAGTTTTCAGATGAAAGTGGCCAAAATTCAACTTAGCCTTTGTCTGATAGATGTTAGAGAAGGAGTTCATCTATTTTTATCAACCTTAGTTAAATAAAAGTATAAACTTTTTATTTGAATTCTGCTAACTTCTGTCATCATGTAATTTCTAGTTAAGTTCTTGGAGTATTCCTTTAGTAAATAACCAAAAAAAAGAAAAAAGACTATCATTATGTAACTAGAAATTGTTCTCAATTTTCAAAGATTTTATTACAATATTAAAGCGTCAAGAAAACTTATATCTGCATAAATGGAATAATTGAAGACTTCGAGGGCGTGGGCATAAATGAGAGAAATAATATTCTCTCTCGATATAAATCTTCTTAGGAAATCTCCAATAACATTATTACATTTCGCCATTATACAGTTTATCTTTAATTATTATAGTGAGAAAACTGATATAATTTCTCGTATGATCACTTATGATCTACTCCTTTCTATCAAAGGTAAGGAGTTATCCTCATATTCCATCCGAATAATTATTTTCAAAGAACTAATTATTACAAATATGTTACTTGTATAAGTATTATTAGTAATATGAGAGAAAATACTCTTAATTAAAATATTTCTTAAGTCTATCAATACTTATGTACAATAATCATGTTTTTATATATTTTTCTTATATAAAATATAATAATAAATATGAGTATAAAGAAGCGTATTTTATGTTATTCTATAAGGTACTGGAGGATAATAATATGAGAAAATCACTAATGAAACGAATTGCTTTGTTTCAAAATCTTTTCAATTTATTCAGTAGGTTAGTTTTCAATTACCAGCTTAATTCTTCTCTTACTTTATCTGTTTTAGATCTATGTATTTCTATTATTTTAATAGCGTATTGAACTTTCTTCTGTATGTTCTAGTTTCCCATGGTTGTAGACACCATAATTTAAAGTTGTCCGTTATATGACTTTCAATCAATTGATTCTTTCCTGCTGGGAATGTGAGTAGTGTGAAGAATAGCGATTGAGACAATCATAGGTTGATACAATACTCATTTACTACCTACCTCTCTTACTTACAATTTTCTAATTCATTCTTGAACTAACAAATTGATAGATTTTGATTTTTCAGAATCAATTATACTTTACACATGATTATCTGAGTTGTGCTTTCCTATATCATTAAGTGTTGATACTATAGATCTCGCTAGTTTACCAGCATAGAGTGTGTCTCAGGAGCAGAAACGATTCACTTATATTTCATTCTCTTTTACGAAACACTTCATAATATCGTGTATCTCTCTCAAGATTTCCTGATTACTCTTTCATTGAGGCTTAACTAGTGTCGTTGAAAAAAAGTGATGGTAATGGTTTCCTCTTGTATCTCGGTATACAATCCTGTGAGATCGAATTCTGGGTAAAATTATGTGTCGAGACTTACTTGTAAACAAAAAATCAATACAAAATATAATCAGATAACTTGAGAGTATATAAAAATATGTATGATTTCTTTATCTCCATATCTCAATATACAACTTCTACTCATAATACTCAGAGTTTCTGTGTACAAGAGTGTATGTATGGGATAATCATCATATCTCTTGGGATACATATATAAAAAATCTATTTAAATTATTAATATATAAAGTATAGGATAATAATGAAAATAAATAATTGTAATATGATTATATATGAAAATAATAAATAAAAAGATAAAAACTAGATAACAATATTACCAATGCTATATTGGCTTAATTATATTTATTTGTAATCTATAAACTGGTGAGGCAGAGAGTAGCTGTTTATCCATAATATTTTCTACTATAATAAACGTATATATATTATTTGTAAAATGAAACTGATTCACTTTATCATGCTGTTATTTATTTCCTGTCTATGTAAGTAGGCGGTTCTCAGAGAAATCTCGTTCGCAATATACGTTATCTGTAAGTGAGTACGGTAACTGTGAAAGAGTTCAATTTCTTGCTTGTTGCCTTTCATTAATTGCGCTCTCGCTTTTGAGAATCAGAGTTGTTTCAGATTTGGGGCGGAGGCAATTATCTTAACATTTCCTCCCTGAGCTCTCTGAGAGCAGAGCACCGAAAGTACTCTGAGACTCAAAAGAGGCTGTTCTGCGCACGCGGAGTATCGAAAGTTGTGGACACAAACTCTAACCTCTGAGTAAATGTTCTTGAAGTTGAATAATTATCTTTCTATTTTCCAACTAAGTATAA
The DNA here is from genome assembly GCA_015478945.1 of Trachelipus rathkii. Classification (NCBI taxonomy): domain Eukaryota; kingdom Metazoa; phylum Arthropoda; class Malacostraca; order Isopoda; family Trachelipodidae; genus Trachelipus; species Trachelipus rathkii. The sequence continues at coordinate 3,760 of JABUQX010121870.1, read as the reverse complement.
AAGCTCATGTTTCTGCACGTTAGTTGGTTCCTCTCTCTGAGAGAGAATTTTTATGAGCTCGACGCACGATCTCCCCGTACTCTTTGAGGCTATTCTTCTATCTTAAGGCCGCAGTGTGTCTGTCCAATACACACATTTCGTGCCAGGATCTTACTGATTCCTAGGTAAGTAGTCTTTTTGCCAAGTTGCGAATAATAGTGCACAGCGATATAATTAAGGCGATTATATTATACCATTTTACGTCTTCTATAGTTCAAACCTAGTCTTTTATACCTTCTTATGACTCACTTCATTAAATAAATAAGACGAACACAAGTAGGTTTTCATCCAACACACTATACTATCATAGACCGATTATGTCAGCTAATGGTATTCTCATAAACAGCAGTAAATCTATGATTTCTCTGATGGTGACTGTATACTTTCCTCTCTCAATCGCTCCATAACTGAGTGGATTTTTGTCTCAAATACTTATAATCTTATGAGATATTTAGTTTTACTTTTTTACTATTCTTATATTCTCTTATCTACGACGTATTTCTCTAAATTTACCAGGCATGTAGCAATATCAACGGATAAAATAATTGCTCTATGTACCTTATTTACGCGCTGTGGCTATTGATAGTTTAATACAGATATCCTGAGAATTGATTGCCTATATATCTCCTTGGTGGTTATTATAACCATCGGTTTTTATTCTCTTTTTTTTTCTCTATATCCGTTTATGATTTATCTCTTGATTTATTTCTCTTAGGTTTTTTTGAAATATTATTTTTGTTATTTTTCTGGTCTCTTTTTTTTTCTCTATTGATGTGTCTTAAAAAACATTTCTGCCACATTGTTTCTCGTGCACCTAATGTGATATACTTTGTTGGACCAACCAATGTACCAAGACCTTAAGTTTAAAAAAGTTTATGTATCGTTCCTCATTTCCACCTGGTGTCGTGAAATTGCCTTATCACAAACTTGTAGTTTGTGGTCCAATTAACTAAGCCTTATCTTCTATTAGTGCGTTAGGTAGTTTAGTCAAAAGGGAAGCTGGGTGTTCTGTTCCTTTTAATTGATTGCATTAACCGCCCTCTATTCTTCCTCTTTAATCAGGGATTGAGGTCGCTTACTTGCGTACTTATCCATTTAATCTTCTCTTCACGAACAGTCGCCTCCAAGGTATTTCATTTATACAGTAAACTTCGATTTTCTATACCTACTGAAGGTCAAAGTGTTGTTTATTAAATAACCTTCATGCCAACTGGAAAACTCACTTATATTATATAAATTAGCTGTTTGAATAACTAAAAAATGTAAATGTATTTAAAAGTTTCTTGATAAATAGCTTATCGTATGAAGAGCGTTTACTTTCACTAATCTCTAAAAAAGGTTGTCCTCAATTCCTTCTTCTATAGGTTGTCTTCCTTTTATAAATCGCAAGCTTAAGAAGTCTTTTATATAGTAATTCTATACATTTAGTAACGTCTCTGGAATGTTATATCTTTTCTTATTCAAGACTCTCATCTTATCTGATAATATAGTTCTCTTGAAGACTTTAAAAAACTATAAAATGAAAAATTATTCTAATTCCTTTATATGGAACCTTCATGTTTCAAAAATATTTACCACTATGTATGTGGGTACCTTAAAATCAAATGTATAAATAGAATAAATAATCTTATATTTTTCTTTCCCTTTTACTTATCTCAATTATACAAACTAATTGTAGAGCATAAGACAATATATGTATATTTATTATTAATATTTTAGAATAATATAATACATTAATAAATAAACACCTTAGTTATCATACACATGGTTCTCAATGAACAAGCATTACTTATGCGCTCTTTTCTCATGATTCTTTTTCTAAATAAATTAAATGAAAAGTAAATAATTTGGTCTTCTCATTTCTCATTTCTAACTAATAGTTCATGAAATTTTAAAATAAAATAGATATATTATTTTTATAATGTCTTCTAGTCCTATATATATAAAACCCATAAATTTATTCCAATATATAAATGTCTCATGTATTTTATTTCTTCAATACTCTTTCTGTAAAAACTTATTTTAGTTCACTTGAGCCTTTATGATAAGAGATTTTAATGTAAGAAATAAAATTTATATTATAAGATATGATAGCTTATTGGTATTCTATTTAATAAGTTCATCTATTAAGGTTTGAGCAATAAATTATTTATACTATAATAAATTCCTCTATTAATTAAACTCAAAAATAGTTTCTGTATTAATATTTTCTAAGTTTTCAGTATTTTTTAAAAATGCTCGTTATAGAAGTAAAATGTTATAATATAATTATCTAATATAAGTTAATTCTATCTATAATTTCCTTGAATATATAAATCTAATATATAGATATCATTCATTATTCTTGTTATTAATAATACTGAAGCTATATTTAATTTCTGTTATGTTCTTTGTCTTAACCTTCCTTTAATAATTACTATACTTATAATATAAGCATTTGTAAATTATATCCAATCTTCTTTTCTCACATATCGAAAGATTAGTTTACATTATTTTTGAGTTCAAAATATCCCTTTCATTCTTGATATTTGTGCCTATTTAAGAGTCTCTCTTCTTCCCTTAAAAGGGTTTATTATAATTGTAGATATTAATTACTAAACTATTCTATTAATATAATATTGATTTAATAAATATATTAATATATATATTTCTTGTCAGTAGGGTAAATAAGTATAATATGTTCTCCTCTGCTGTAATTGCTAGTTGGTTACTGCACTAAGACCTATAAATCATTAGGATAATATAATGTGATTCTTCATATCATTTCTTCTCATTTCAAATTTGTATATGTTATGTGCGAATATATTCTATCTTTTACCCTCAATACTTCATGTTTCTCTCAAAGCTATATATCATAGAGAGCTTATAAAAATATTCTGTATATTCTGGTATAAAGTCTTAAAATCTCTATCAAATTTACTGTTCCTACTATACTTATTTAAATCATATATATTTAAATATATTATGGTCGCTAGTTATTCATACATATTTATTGTCCAGTATTAATTATAGTAAATATCTTCAATAAATAGCTTTCATTAAATTATTATGATGCTACAGTAAATACGGTTATAAAAATACTGGGTAAAAATAAACCAATACATTGCTGGAGTCGCTTGGAAATGGGCCGGCGAGATAACGCCGATATTATATTTTTCGAAATCTCGGAAGTTTGTCTAAGACATCTGATATAGTTTCATAGAGGTTTAAAAAAACCATAAAAAAATATATATCCGAACCACAGAATAAAAAAAAAAATAAAAAAGAATAAAAAATAAAAAATCTCTAAAAACTTCAATGAGCATACATGCCCGGATTACATAAGGAATAATAACATTTTCATACTTTGGACGAATACTCTGTGGAATAATTGTCAACATTAGAGAAAACTACCGTGGTAAATAAATAATATAGTATCAGATCAATAAAAACAACAAATTTGGTGACTAAAATTTTTTTTAAGGGGGAGGGTTAGAGCTCGAAGGCAGGTACTGGGATGCGCAATGGGCAATATTATGCTATATTAAAGAAGTTTTAGTATTTATCTTGCGTTTATTTGTTCAATATGTGATTCCAGGGTGAAGCAAAATATTAGGACTTATTTATGGGAAAGATAATTCGGCCTAAGAGGCGGCTCCGAGCAGCAGTGAAATCCCAAAATTTTATGTTCTTTTCTCTCTTTTCCGAACAAAGCCCATGCAGTTCCTTCCTCTTCGTCCCC
>JABUQX010121869.1:20000-22500 GCA_015478945.1 Trachelipus rathkii | reverse complement strand
TAGAGATGGTATCGAAATGAAAAGTATGATTGATTTTGTGTTGGTGAAGGAGATGTTGAAGTATGTGATGGATGTTAAATCAGTGAAGGGTTTAGGAATGGGATTATCGAATCATTATGTTTTATGTAAGATTAGGTTAGTGGGGGCTTTGATGGAGAGTAAGGTGATAAGGAAAGTATTTAAGAGCGCTTTCAAATAAATCAGTTGAGTCTGAACAAGATAAAACTGAACAAATCTGTTCTCTCTCTCTCTCTCTCTCTCTCTCTCTCTCTCTCTCTCTCTTCTCTCTTCTCTCTCTCTCTCTCTCTCTCTCTCTCTCTCTCTCTCTCTCTCTCTCTCTCTCTCTCTCTCTCTCTCTCTCTCTCTCTCTCTCTCTCTCTCTCTCTCTCTCTCTCTCTCTCTCTCTCTCTCTCTCTCTCTCTCTCTCTCTCTCTCTCTCTCTCTCTCTCTCTCTCTCTCTCTCTCTCTCTCTCTCTCTCTCTCTCTCTCTCTCTCTCTCTCTCTCTCTCTCTCTCTCTCTCTCTCTCTCTCTTTCTCTCTCTCTCTCTCTCTCTCTCTCTCTCTCTCTCTCTCTCTCTCTCTCTCTCTCTCTCTCTCTCTCTCTCTCTCTCTCTCTCTCTCTCTCTCTCTCTCTCTCTCTCTCTCTCTCTCTCTCTCTCTCTCTCTCTCTCTCTCTCTCTATCTCTCTCTCTCTCTCTCTCTCTCTCTCTCTCTCTCTCTCTCTCTCTCTCTCTCTCTTCTCTCTCTCTCTCTCTCTCTCTCTCTCTCTCTCTCTCTCTCTCTCTACTACTCTCTCTCTCTCTCTCTCTCTCTCTCTCTCTCTCTCTCTCTCTCTCTCTCTCTCTCTCTCTCTCTCTCTCTCTCTCTCTCTCTCTCTCTCTCTCTCTCTCTCTCTCTCTCTCTCTCTCTCTCTCTCTCTCTCTCTCTCTCTCTCTCTCTCTCTCTATCTCTCTCTCTCTCTCTCTCTCTCTCTGAAGGAAGCTTTTGTTAGTAGTGCAAGAGAAGTATGTGGATATGCTAAAGTAGGAAGTAAGAATGTTAACAGTGAGTGGTGGAATGAAGAGATGATGCAAGCGGTTAAAAGTAAAAAAGGGGTGGTTGAATGTACTATAAGCCAATGATAAGGTTTTAACTTTTAAAAGAAAGATGTTTGGAATTATATAAGGAAGAAAAAAGGAATACTAAAAGATGCATACGTAGGAGGAAAAAGAAGTAAATGAACAATGAGTCTGGATGTACAGGATGAATGTGGACTTACAAGGCAAAAGGAAGCTGTTCTGGAAGAAAGTGCGAAAAATTAAGAATGAGAATAAGGGAATCTGCTTAGAATAATGAATAGGGATGGTGATTTCGTAATTGATAAAATGGATGTGAGGGGAGTGTGAAGGTAACACTTCAAAAATCTTCATAACATTGGCAGTAACGAAGAGGTGAATGTGAATGTGAGTTAGTTCGATGGTGCAAGAAGGAATAGATATTTTGGGGATGAGGTCATTGGTAGGAAGGATGTAATGAGAAGAGTGAGAAAGTTGATGAATGGTAAATCTGCAGACATAGATGGAATTACTGGTGAAATGATAAAGAATGGAGGCGAGATGGTGATTGAATGGATATGAAAGTTGTGTAACAAAGCGTTTATGGAGGGTATAGTTCCAAGGGATTTGAGGAGAGCAGTAAGAGTACCCTTATATAAGGGTAAGGGGTATAAGGGAAACTGTAGAAACTATAGTGGGATTAGTTTATTGAGTGTTGTAGGGAAGATATATGATGACATTTTGGTCGAAAGGGAATGTCGAGTGAATGAGGTACGGATTGGTGAAGAATAAAGTGCATTTTGAAGTGGCAGGGGATGTGTGGATCAAATTTTTACATTGAAACAAATGATTGAGAAAATGAGAGAGAAGAAGAATAAATTGTATTTAGGTTTTATGAATTTGCAACTGGTGTATGATAGGATTAATTGGAATGCTCTATGGTAGGTACTAGTGATATATGGTGTTATTGGTGGTAGGCTTCTGAATGGAATCAAAAGTATGAATGACGATAGTGAAGCGTGTGTAAGAATAAATGGAGTTGAAAGTGAATGGTTTAATATTAATAGCGGAGTGAGACAGGGATGTGCTATGTCTCCTTGGTTATTCAATTTGTATATGGATGGGGTTGTGAAAGAATTAAAGCTGAAGGTGGCAGGGAATGGCGTTAGAATGATGGAGAATGGAAGAGAGTGGAGGGTGCCCTATCTATTTTATGCGGATGATTTGATTTTGTGTGGCGAAACTGAAGAGAGTTTGAGAGGATTGGTAGAGAGATTTGGCAGGGTGTGAAAAGGGAGGGGTTTAAAAGTAAACGTAGATAAAGGTGAGGTTATGATTGTGAGTGAGGACAGTACTTGGTGTGAAGTTATGTTAGATGGTGAGCAGATGGAACAGGTATCTGAGTTTAAATATTTAATATATATGTTGGATGAAAAGGGAACATATGATGCAGTGTGTAGTAGGAA
>JABUQX010121869.1:0-2500 GCA_015478945.1 Trachelipus rathkii | reverse complement strand
ACTCACACACCTGCATGCTCACTCTATCACACACACACACACACTTAATATTGATATTTTTTTTAACAAAGAAAATAAAACACACTCATCCACACACAAGCTTATGCATCTATTTTTAATTTTTTTTATTCTTTTAATATTTTTTTTATGAAATTGGTAAATTTAGAAATTGAGAAAAATTTTAAATATATTTCTAATATGTATATTATTATTATTATTATTATTATTATTATTATTATTATTATTATTATTATTATTATTATTATTATTATTATTATTATTATTATTATTATTATTATTATTATTATTATTATCTATTATTTATTATTATTATTATTATTATTATTATTATTATTATTATTATTATTTATTATTATTATTATTATTATTATATTTACTATTAATGTTAAAGCATTTTTTTTATTATGAAGCTGAAAAAATAATAGTTACGGAAAACTGTTTATAGGCTTGAATAAATTTTATACTTGACTAAAACTGAAGTTTTGTTTGCTTTGGTTTATAAAGAAATGGAATGTATATAATGGCTGGGAGGCCGCAAGATCATACCAAGAGAGGCACCCCATATGATGCACTTACATTTATAACCTTTCCTTTAGTCTACCAGCTGGTGTGCAAACTGCAAACTGTCCAGACTGCAAACTATGCAGACTGCAAAAACGTTCCTATTGAAAGCGGATAGTTGGTAGTGTATAACCAAGTTGGGTCCTTACACCTGCCGTTGAACAGAGAGTATTGCTCACAACGTGATCCATTTGCAATCTCTAAGAATTTTGCCTAAACTCATGGTGTCAGGTATGTGACAGTCTTCAACATATTGCATAAAAAATCATTGTATCCATACTACTCGTATTAGTACAGTCTATAGTTTGTTCATTTTCTCCTATGGGATAGCTTTTGTCTCTAGTCTAGCGTCAAATCGTTAATAATGAATTGTTTCGGTAATATTGTTTACAGATGAGGATGCTTAAGCTAGAAGTAATTAGACTATGACTTGCCATAACATCAGCAAATGGGTAGAGAAAAATCCAAATAAATTAGAATATGCTTAGAGCATCAGGAACAAAATCACTTAAATGTGTGAACAAGTATTAATATTGGTGAGACTCTTATCTTTTCATTCGCTCTATCTCAACTCCTCATTTGCTAAAATCTATCCAGTTTTAATGCAAACACACTGCACCTCCCTCTTTAAAATTTTTGATTGGCTGAACAAAGAGCAATACAAACGATGCACAATATGACTCCAGCAAATTTTAGCATTACTGTTTGGCAGTATCTTGATATTACTCTGCTTAAGAGACGATTTGGAAGAGGATATCCGGTATTTCTACGGAGGTTAGTAGGTCATAGTAAAATCTTGCACCAGAAACATGTTAAGCTTCACAGTTATCATATTTTTGCAGTCTATTTCGAAAAATATGAATTCTCAGAAATATTTTAAATGACCATTTTTGTTACTTATGATAAGGAATATCACCACTCGAAGATTGTGCACGATTTAGATACCATCTTGTAATATATATATATATATATATATAATAGTATATATAATATAATATATATATATATATATATATATAATATATATAATAATTTATATATATATATAATTATATTAAATATAAATATATTTATATACTGTATATATATATTACATATAATAACAAAAAATTTTTTAATTATTCTTTTAATATTGGATCTGTTATACCCGAAGAAGACGACTTGCATGTTTACCTCCAAGCCGATATTTTTTTGTAATTATATCATATATATATATATTATGATACTATATATATATTATGCTATATATATGCGTGTGAGTGCATGTTTGCACCCAAGAGACTGATCTTTCGTAATTTTTTCTTCAAAAATATCTTTTTTAATCAGTTAATCTTTGTGCACGCAAATTTGGTCAATCTGACGTATCTGATCGGTGGTCGATTTGTGGTTTCGCTTGTTTTCCCTATGTTATCGTGTAAGCAATTTGTTTTAAAGGGACATTAATTTTCTTCTTTTTATTGCTTGAGAAGGGGGAACTTACGTTGCGACATGTGTAGGTGTAAAGTTGTTTTTGCTGATGAAAAAATAAATAATCTTTATTTTCTTTCGATTAAAGTTGCTTGCTAGATTAATATTTCATTAATATATATATTATATATAATTATATATATATATATATTATATATATATATATATATATATATATATTATATATATATATATATAATTATTTATAAATAATATATATATACTATAAATATATAATATATATATATATATATATATATTATATATAATATATAATATATATATTATATATATATATATATATATATATATATTAATGATATATATATAATAATATATATAATTATATATATATAATTATATATATATATATAATGAGAAATTTAAAGCCCAAAGGCCCTGACCCATGGATTTACTTGCAACGTCTCGAAAAACAAACAATCTCTCTCTT
>JABUQX010121868.1:17500-20696 GCA_015478945.1 Trachelipus rathkii | reverse complement strand
TGATATCTCTAAAACTAAGATATATAGGCCAAATTAAAGAAGTTACCCGCATGATATCTCGAAAACTAAGATAGGTACAAGGGGGGAAAAAAAAAAAAAACCTTTTGACCTTCTGATTTTTATTCATGCAGCGTATGCAAAATCTGTCATGGAAATACCAAAAAAATTTTTACTTTTTTTTTTATTTTTTTTTTTATCTCCAAAACTACGATAGGTAGAAGAAAACTAATAACATATATGGAATCAGCGTATAAAATTTTTTTGGGGGCTCGAGCCGACGGTGGGACAGAGGGGGGGACGTTTTCCATACCCCGTAGGGGAGGGGCGGAGGAACCCCCGCGACACCCAAATACCAAAGAGCGGGGGTTCCGGAGACCCTCCCCGGAGGGGGGGAAATAGTCCTACCCCGTCGTCCCCCAGGGGGCCGAGAGACCCCGACTCTTTGCATTGTTGGGGTTTACGACAATGTTACGTTTTAGTTAAAAAAAAAATCTTTTCTTATTTCAACGCTGATTCTAAATATGTTATTAGTTTTCTTGTACCTATCGTAGTTTTGGAGATATAAAAAAAAATTAAAAAAAAATATAATTTTTTTTTCCATTTTCCATACAAATTTCATACGCTGATTCCATATATGTTATCAGTTTTCTTGTACCTATCTTAGTTTTCGAGATATCATGCGGGTAACTTCTTTAGTTCACCTTCCGTTATTATATATATATATATATATATATATATATATTATATATATACTATATATATATATTATATTATATATATATATAATAATATATAGATATATTATATATATATATGATAATATAATATATATATATATATATAATATAGGGGCTTCTGCCCCTTGGCCCACCTTTCAATTGAGGGCCCACACTGCTTCCAGGAGCTGGCGGCCGCCACCGGGCGGTTTCCACAGGTTCGAAGAGCGAAGATTAGAGAAGTCGGTGCGGGGGGCGTCGAGAGCAGAGCACCCCAGAAGGAGGTGCTCTATTGTATCTTGAGAATTGTGACATCTGGTGCAAGTGGGGGAGGTGACATTGTCTAGTTTGAATCTATATATATATATATATATATATATATATATATATATATATATATATATATATCATATATATATATATATATATATATATATATAATATATATTAATATATATTATATATACTATATATATATATATATACTATATATATATATATGATATTTAAAATCGTATATATATACCGAATATATATATATAATATATATATATAATACTATAATATATATTATATATATATATATATATATATATAACACATTAAACCTATATATAAAATCTTAAAAATATACCGAATATATATATATTATTATATATATATATATATATATATATATATATATATATATATATATATATATATATATTATATATATAGTGTTACTTGAATTAAATCGAATAAAATAATCTATCATCGATAGCAATTTCAAAATACAAAAAAAAGATATTTTATATACTGTAAATAAAGAAATGTTCTTCTGTCTCTCTTTACAGCGAAATGTTTGATACATTTCCTCCTTTTGTATTGTGTACCCTATTGATTGGAAACAACTTCATTTAAAAGAAAATTCTGTTAGTCTTTCCACTCCTTTAGAACTGAGAAATTATGTTTGAACCTTTTCTAGCGTGTACATTATGAGTGAGATAGATTCTACAATCCTTAACAATTAAAATGTGGGTGTGTAAATCAAATTTATTAACAAAATTTTTAAATTTTTAATAGATATCCATGGAATTACTTTAATAAGAATGGTAGGTATGTTTCTATGGCTTACGAACTTGCTCTCTAACTAGTTTGAAAAATTAAGAATAATAGAAAGCAGAAGAAGTTCTTCTCTTGCAACTTCCACAATGCTTCAAAAATTCTCATTTCCTCATTAATAGAAAGCAGAAGAAGTTCTTCTCTTGCAACTTCCACAATGCTTCAAAAATTTTCATTAATAGAAAGCGAAATTTTTTTCAGAAAGAAGCATCACATTTTCAATATAATTTTGCTTCACGTGATCTACTATAAATCTAGTGAATTAATTATTATCTATTCTAGTGAAATTAATAATTATTTCTCAATGTAAGTATTTATTATAAATATGATATACACAGTTAAAACATAAAACACTTTTTAATAACAAACAATAACTTGTGCACGCTTAACAGCTGAAAAACGACTATGATTTTTAAAATGAGTTTTGGGTCTTTAAAGATAATAAAACAACCTGCTCAAATTACAAGTTTAAAGAACTAAGATATGTTTCATCCAATCACAGGTTAAGGCGTAGGATATTTGGAAAAAACAGTTTTACATACCTTAAAAGCAAAAAGGCGATAAAATAATTCTCGACCAATCACATGCGTGGTCATATAAAGATAAGGATTACTCCATCCAATCACAAGAAAGGAAAGCATTTCCTTCTTACCTGCTTAAAGGATCTTAACGATCCAGCATGTTTCAGTTTGAAATATATTTATAAAAATAATAATAACATGGAACTCTTGTCTATACTGGAATTACTTTTTGACCTGGTATTAGGCTTAAATCGCCCGGGGTTACAAGGCTTATTCTAAATTTAGGCCTAAATTTAGGCCTAACGTTAGTTATTTCACCACATTTTTACAGAAAGAGGTCAGTTTGAAGTATATTTTGACCTGGCATTAGGCCTAAATCGCTCCGGGGTACAAAAAGGATTATCTAAATTTAGGGCTAAGTAATTATTTCAAACACATTTTTACAGAACGAGATCCAGTTTTCGTATCTGTAAGGAGTGCGCGTTGTTGTGTTTTCTCGTGCTGGATTGTCATGTACATAGATAATAATAATAATAAAGAAAAATCCGAATTATTTAAAAACTTTGAAATATTTTTAGTTAACATTGAGCGAATAATATAAATGTAAGTGAATAATTGTTATTTTTAAATAAAAACCTAGAATGATTTAATAAAATTACATGTTATGTAGCAGAGAAGAAACTTATTTGTTATTTTTATTACCTTATTACATGGCTTTAAAGATGATTGAAAGCAGTAACGTCAATAGAACAAAACGTGACATAGCTTGGTGTAGAGGGGTGCTAGGGGCTTGCCTTACTGATTTACTGATTTATTGCTTTAAGGTACGTAAAATATATGTTTTTAATAAAATTT
>JABUQX010121868.1:0-2500 GCA_015478945.1 Trachelipus rathkii | reverse complement strand
CATAACGATGTTAATTTTTTACACCAACATGGTAACATTTAACTAAAATTTATCACAACAACGGTTAATTATACTGATCAACGAAAGTATGCTAACGTAACAAAGTTTCCACATCAATAAAGCTAACATATCGTTACATGAACTAAGAAAATAATGCAAAAAGACAAACCTATCACACCTTAAACACGAATAAACTGTCAACATTAACAAAGTTCCACACTTAACACCTGTAAAGCAACTAACATAGCATGCAAAACGTAACTAATCTAATTTTTTCAAGCATATCTCTTAACATATTAACGTTAATCTTACACTGACACAGTAACATTAACTAAAAATTTCTCAAGTACAACATTGGTTAATTGTACTGGATCGTAACGAATATACTCTCAACATAATAAAAGTTTCCATATCAATAAAACTAACATAGCGTAACATGAACTAAGAAAATAATGTACAAAAAGACAAACCTAACACAACTTACACACGAATAAACTGCTAACATTGGCAAAGTTCCACACTTAACACCAGTAAAGTAACTAGCTAACATAACAATGTTTTCACATTGATTAATGCTAACATAGCATCATATGAACTATGGAAAATAATGTACAACAAACCTAACACATCTTACGTCCTAATAAACTGTTAACATTAACAAAGTTCCTCACTTAACACCAGTAAAGTAACTAACTTTACATACAAAAGTGTAACCTGTTCATACTTTTTCCAAGCATCTTAACATATTAACGTTAATCTTACATTGGACACAGTAACATTTATCAAAAAATGTCATAACCCTACCTAACCATCATAATACCCTAACGAGTAAAGACGAATAAAGTAAAGCTTTTAGACTTATCTCTTTTTAGACTCCTCCTCCTTCTTTCAGAAAATACCAACTCTAAACATGAAAATGATTTTATGCTTTAACTATTTAAAGTGATGCAATACTTATTATATTTGACCCTCTGGCAGGAATACAAGCAATGTAGCAGTTGCGTCGCTATTCGGTTTACGATTAAATATAAATGACACATCGTTGGGAATAAAACTTCTCGTGAAGATATCAACAACAAGCGTAGAGATGTGAGGAGATGTCATCGTACCAACTCAGCGAAAACTATCCTTACTGAAGAAAATAGTGTATAAACACCCTTAAATGTAATGAGATTCTTCTTTTCTTTCAACCAATCAGAAGAAAGTAAACAAGAATATGACGTACGAATGAACCATATCAGTTCAAAGGGTATATATTCTAGTTCGACAACGTAACAAATAACAACAACAACAATAATATAGTACAAAGATAAGTTATTTGGATACTAACCAATTTTAAACATAGCGCTAACAATATTAATTTCACATTAAAAAAAAAAGTTAACATAGCATTACCAGAGCTAAGAAAATAATGTACAACGACGAATCTAACACAACCTAAGCACGAATAAACTGTTAATATTAACAAAGTTCCACACTTAACACTTGTAAAGTAACTGACATTGCATACAAAAACGCGTAACCTATTCCTACTTTCCCTTTACCAAACATATTCCTTAACATATTAACGTGCTAATTTTAGCATTGACACAGTAATATTTAACAAGAATTTATCATAACCTTGTTTAATTATCAAGCAATAGAGCGAAAGTATACTAACGTAACAAAGTTTCCCCATCATTAATAAGCTAACATAACATAACCTGAACTAAGAATATGATGTACAACGACAAACCTAACACACCATACGTACGAATAAACCACCAACATACCAACTTTCACTGGTCAGCAGTAAAGTACTCCAACACATCATACAAACGTAACCTATTCACACTTTTCAAGCATATCTCTAAGATATCAATGTTAATTTTACATTAACATCATAATATTTAACAAAAAAGTTTAGCATAAACCTGTCTAATCATCATACTGGACAAAGAATATAAAGCGAACGTAACAAATGTTTTACATCAACTTCGTAATATTTAACAAAATTCATCATAACATCGTCTAAATATCATAATCCCCAGCGAATAGTTGCAAACATAACAAAGTTTTAACCAGACATAACAAAAAATAACAAAATTTTAACCTGACATAACATAAAAATAAGCTCTTTGAATAAAATATCACAGTAAACCGTAATACTTTACTGATTTTGAAAGCAATGCGGCGTTTTTGTAAGATATTACTGTGTTGCAACTGGACGATGATGTGGTGTTAGGGAAACGAGTCTAGGGTTAAGTTGAGTAATGTTAGGCTTCCGTTCTAGAATTTTGCTAATGTCTACGATTATTCATAGGTCAAATGATGTTATACTCGAAACGAGTGACACTTTGATGAAGATAGTGTCAATTCATAGTGCAAGATGTTGGTATCTTTAATAGATTGGTCGCTTTGTTAAGGGATTTTGTTAGATAATACGGCTTTACCTGTTGCTGATATGCGCGAAAGTGGGAACATAGATCGAGTATTGCATTTATCATGTTAGCTACTTCTA
>JABUQX010121867.1:45000-46562 GCA_015478945.1 Trachelipus rathkii | reverse complement strand
AATTATGATAATAATTGTTCACAGTAATTCGAAAGTTAGGATAAAAAGGACTAAAATGATTGCTCGAATCGACAGGATATCCGCCCTTAGGTCCGAGCAAGATTTTTTTGACTTTTGTTTGCCTTTTTTGCCTTCGGTCTTACGGTTAAAGTTTTACCTGAGTTACCAAACTAATGTATTAATTTTATTATTATTATTATTTTATTATTATTATTATATTATATTATTATTATTATTATTATTATTATTATATTATTATTATTATATATTTTTATTATTTATTATTATTATTATTATTATTATATTATTATTATTAATTATTATTATTATTATTTAAAAATACATCAATCAGTATTATTCCCAAATATAAGTGGAAAATTAATCAGTTCTTTTAACTATTATATTATTTATTTTATTTTTTAGGCATAATTTTTTTTGTCTCTAAAGAAAGGCGGGAAAAGTTTTATAAAGTCTGAGCAGGCTGGAAACGAATCTCAACTTTTTCTATTTTTCCCTTTCTTTTATTTTACTTTAGCAAATATATTTATTTTTCTCTATTTTTTCTTTCTCTTGTTTCAAGACCTGAGATTTTGTTTTTAAAACTCAACTGTATATATATATAATATATATATATATATATATATATATATATATATTTATATATATATTATATATATATATATATATATTATATATATATATATATAAGTATATATATATATATATCTGGACAGACAGCTCAAGTATACCGCAAGCACCAAAACTCAAAAAAGGTAAAATTAAGAAATGGAGTCCCTCAGGGTGCCATCCTATCCCAATTCCTGTTCAACCTATTTACAGCCGATATCCCTACCCCCCAAACTCCCAATTCAAAAATAATAACCTGAGCGCGACGACATTAATTATAACCATATCAGACCGCTACAGTACATTGCCACAAAACCTCACTTAGACTACATAAATCACCCAGAAGCTTGGTTATCATCTAACAGAATGTCGGCCTCTGCGGAAATCATCGTCACGTTGACACCACGGCAGACACCAATCATCCCTCCACCCACAAGTAACCCTAAACAACTTCCATCATTCCCCTCACTAAACAAAACACCCAAAATACTCGGAATAACCTTCGACACACTTCACCTTTACACCACACATTCAAAACATAAGTACAACCAGTAAGAATTATTTCCTCCGCCACCCCAAACCTTATCCAACACAATTTCAGTAACTGAAAACATCACCACTGTCAAACAACATTCAAACAATTCTCAAGAACTACAGCGCTAATTTGCGAAATATGTGTTAGATAACGATACTTTTAATTTAATGTTTAACACCCCCTTCTTGAATACTAATAGGAATAGGGCTCTGCCTGTGAGCGGTGGTTAAAACTGTATATATATATATAATATATATTACTATATATATACTATATATATATATTATATATATAAATACTTATTATATATATATATATATATAATATATATCATTCTCACCACATAACCCTCAATCCCGAGATCGGAAATTGGTCAGGGAAAGTATATGAATGATTTCTG
>JABUQX010121867.1:35000-40000 GCA_015478945.1 Trachelipus rathkii | reverse complement strand
GGTCCAAATTCTCTTCGGCCTCCTATTTTTCCCTTAACTCAAACCTTGGGACGATTTGGCATTCCTCCGCCTTCTCCTTCTCCTTCTCCTCTCAGGTGTCCTATGTCTTAACCTGTGTTACATTTGATCGGGTACACGGGCTCCTGAGATCTATGAACGTTAGGAAGGACGGGTTGGCCGGAATGGCATTCCTCCCCCGAGTTTTGAGGGAGTGCCTACGTGCTGACCCCGCCCCTCGTTCAACAATATTTCTATGTCTCAATATTAGCTCAATACTAATACTAATACTACTAGCTCAATACTAATTCTCTTCCATCTTCTGTGTTCCCTGCTGAATTTAATCTCACTCACTTTAAAGCCTGCGTCTGTTCTCATCTGCGTAATTTGCGCTAGCGGATGAAACTTTGGTGTGCAACACCCCCTCCTTGAAATAGGGCTCTGCCGGTGAGTGGTTGGTGACAACTAAAAAAAAAATGTTCCCACTCCACCTATACCACATTGAAGTAACTTCTTTCAGCAGCCTTATGTGGGGAACCTTATGTCAAAAAGTTATATATATATATATATAATATATATATATAATATATTATATATATATATATATATATATATATATATATATATATATATATAAATATATATATACATATATATAGAGGAGAGACGAGAGAGAGAGAGAGAGAAGGGAGAGAGAGAGAGAGAGAGAGAGAGAGAGCGGCGAAATAGTTTTTTTTTTAATTAGAATTGCAATGGAATAAAATAAAAAAAAAAAAACAGCCAAAACTAAAAGAAAATTTCCATTAAAATTTACATTTATTCATTCTAATAAAAATTAATAATAATAATAATAATAATAATAATAATAATAATAATAATATAAATATAATATAATAAATAATATATTTAGGTTATTTTTCAATAGTACGATCTCTCCTCCATATGAATATATAGATGCTCTCTTTCTCGAGCAGAAATCGAATTTTTGTCCCCAATATCATATAAGCGTCTGTTTCATTCGAGTATAACTCTACCTTTATAAGAACATAACCTCCATCATTTACTGAGACAGTCACGAAGCTAGTCGTCCATAATTGATCTATCATTATCGATAAGAAGATATGAAGATGTCAAAGTTCTCTCTATCTCAATATCTCTGCTTGCTGAAGTAAGTACTTATGTATAAAGTTTCTCTTTAATAATTTATACGTCAAATGCAGTAAGTGCCGAAAGTTTTGGAAGAACGATGTTTTATAGCTAGCATGCTACTGCGTTTAGATATGAGCAGAATGACCACATTCGTCTCACACAATTGAGGATCGTTCAGCGAGCACTTTGCAACTAGAATCAGATCCTAACCCAATGTTAGCAATCAGACGACTCACATCTCATACCAAATAAGCATTTTCTGGCGCAATTGATATAGGTCGCTCAATGTGCTATCTGAAATAATCAAGCTGTAGTGTGCTCGACAATTTGATCCTACGAGAACTCTATGAGGCAGGATTGGACCTAGGGTACATGCTCTTATTATTAAGATTACATTCATTGTAACTTGAATTCGCTGACTTTGTTGCAAGTTCGACCATTGTATATTTATTGTATATATTAGTGATAATATTATGTATGTTTAGTAATAATTAATAAATCAATCTATATCCATATTTATTATGTATTTATATCTATATAATATATTACTCACATATAATTCCCTACACACTGTCATCTACATACTATAGGACTTAATAGTATTACATTTATATACAATTATCAATGATATGCAACCATTCCTCTGAGTTTTGGTATGTAACCAATATATAATAATATCAAATACCTTGAAGCCTCTACTCATAATAGTTATCATATATATATGAGAGATGTAAAATAATAATGAAGATTTGAGCGAGTAAAAGACTCTGAATTATATTTTTGCCTCCGTGCCATGAGGCTGGTTCAAAGTTAACAGTCAAGCTCTGAAACAAATCCTATAAGATGACTGAGACGGCTTCAGCCACTGGATATATATATAGTTATTATAACTATATATAATAATATATATATATATATATATATATATAATATATTATATATATATATTATATATAATATATATAATATATATATATAAATATATATATAATATTTATATATATATATATATATATATATATTATATTATATTAATATATATATATATAATAATATATAATATATATAATATATTAATATAATATATATATATTATATAATTTAATATATTAATTATATATATATTAATATATATATATAATATATAATATATATAGATATATAGTATATATATAGATATATATATAAATATTAATAATTTAATATATATATATATATATATATATATATATATTTATATATATATATATATTAATATATATTAAAAAAAATAATATAATATAATATATATATATATATATATATATATAATATATATTATATTATTTATTTATTTATTCGTGGACAAATTTAATGCATCACCAACCCGTAAATATAATTTAAACTCTTTCATATTGGGAAATGTAGGGCTAAGGTTTTTTTTGGGTTTTATTTTTTTTTTTTGGGTTGTTTTCCATTTAACCCAAAAAAACTTCCGGGGAATGTTGACATAGGTTGTAAATGTATAAGCCGTATGTAACGACAGTGTGTAGGGAATTAAATGGCATAATAAAGAAAACGAAAAAAATATGAATATGATGATTTTATTAATCAACAACAATATTTTACAAATTACAATGTGAAATGCACATAAAGGTTGTTCTAAGAATGAGTTGTACCCCCCCCCCCTGGCCCATTAAATTCTTCTACAAGCGATTCGCATTGATGAAATGCTCTTGGAGATGGTCTCTGTGGGATGATGTTAAAGCGTTTGCAAGCTCCCTAAGTGTGGACGACGGAGCATGTTCACGGGCTCGAACACGCCTACCCAACAAATCCCAAACAGTGTTCAATGGGATTCATTTTCCAGGCTCCTCGCCAGAAATGGCCAGCGAGTGCTGATTCCCTACCTGTTGTAGTACCATTGGACCGACCTGTGCAGTGTGGTGTGGCGTTGTCATGGAGTAACAAAAAATGGACGTCAATGAAGGACGCGAAAGGCACTATATACTCTTGGAGGATGTCTTCCGCATACCTTTCAGCCGTTAGCGTTCCTCTGCTCACGATATGCAATGCCGTGCGAGCACCCAAACAAATGCCTGCCCACACCATCACAGAGTCACCTCCAAAAGGAATCCTTGGGGAGATATTGCAAGCAGAAAAGGGCTCACCTGCACGTCTCCAAATTCGCCGACGTCTATCTGGTCCATGTAGTGTGAACCTCGACTCATCTGTGAGTGTCCAATCTCCATACGCTTGTGAAAAATGAAATCACAACCCGATGCTCCCTGATCAGGAGAGGGCCGATGGCAGACCTTGTAATACGTACCCACGTTCATTCTGTCGTCTTCTCACTGTACGCTCGGAAATGGGCACATGTCTGACCTCACGGAGCGTGTGTTGTAGCTGTACGCTTGTTTGGAAACGATCACGAAAGCACTGCCAGACGGAGGAATCTGCCATCCTCTCATCGGACGTCACCCTTTATTAGAATAAGTGCTCAATTGATATGTGCGACTCTGACCGTGTCGTCTACGGTTGCTGCCGTCCTCTTGAACCGAGAAGGATTCGACTGACCGTCGATTGGTTTTACCCCGAGTTGCTGAGCCACCTGTCTCTGAGAATAGCCTGCTTCCGACAGTGTGTGATAACTCCTATGGCACGTTCCTCTTCTCTGACGATGTCTTTCCATTGTGACAGTCTTTGTCAAGCTATGACTTACAGCATAGGGTTTGTTTCGTTAGTTGGTTGGTGTCTTGCCATCTTGTTCTCCTATGAAACGTACTTTTGGGATTTCGAATTTTGGTTGGTTTGTCTTTATTATGCCATTTAGTTCCATACACGGTGTAGTTACATACGGTATACACTCCGAAGTTAGGTATGACCCAAATAAAACCAAACCCTAGCTCTACATTTCCAAAAATGAAAGAGTTTACATTATATTTACGGGTGATGCATTAAATTTGTCCCCGAGTTTATATATATATATATATATATATATATTATATATATATAATTATTATAAATATATATATAATATATATATTAGATATATATATGATATATATATAATATATATATATATTATATATAGTATATATATATATAAAATATATATATTAATATATATATATATATATACGGTTATATATATATATATATTATATATAATATATATATATATATATATATATATATTAATATATATATATTATATATATACGGTATATATATATATATATATATATATATATATATATATATATATATATATTACAGGCCTATAGGGGGTACAACTTAGAATTATTTTCGTTTTAGGGGTACGCGATCAAAAAAGTTTGGAGACCGCTGATCTAGAGGACAAAAAATTATAATCAAAGCAAATTATATGTAAATATTAATGAAATGAGGAAAAACATATTTGTGATTCCTGAAGATTTCCTAGGTTTGTGGCTAATCTCTATCTGAGATAAAACTGGGAAGGATTGAAATAAATAGTGTCTTTCTGAATTAAACGCGATATGAAAGTGTACAGAAATAAAGAAAAAAATTTAGAAGGTGTCAAGCTGTTGAAAATATCCATCCGTCATTTTATGTTCATGGCTGTTCACATTCATAATAAGTCCAACACATTACAATCTTATTGGCACAATGAACACAACTCGGCATTATTTTTTGTAACCAATGTAAACAATTCTTTTAGGAGAATAAAAAAAAAACCATTAAAAATTTTCACATAGACAAATTTTACAATGGTGGGTGGAAAGTACCCGATGGATTATTAAAATTTAGAGGTTTTTAAAATGATTGTTGAAGCCTTAGAGGAAGTTTGAGATGATCTTAGATATTAAACATTCTCATAGAATCCTCAATTT
>JABUQX010121867.1:30000-32500 GCA_015478945.1 Trachelipus rathkii | reverse complement strand
TGCATTTTTACATACCCTAAAGCAGTAAATCAGTAAATCAGTTAATCAAACCATTCCAACCACCCTCTACTCATCGGGAGCTAATTTGAATCTATTGATTCTATTAATCTACTGACTCTATTGATCTATTGATTCAAGTCATATTTATTACTAAAATTGTCATGTTTACATACCGTTGATGCTGTTGTTGCTAAATATTAAATATATCAAACGTTCAAGTTAAATGAAAAAATATACAACACTTTTTCAAACATATCTCTAAAATATTAATGTTAATTTTACATTAACATTGTAATATTGAAAACTAAACAAAAATATATCTCATCCTAGCCTAACTGCCATACAGCATTCATTAACAAGGTAACTAAAATTAGAAGTTTCAACTTACCAGCAGAAGTCGCCATAGCAAGCTCATTCTTTACTATACACACACACATACACACACACACACACACACACACTCACAATAATTATAGACACTTTACTTAATACATTAGCCTGGCAATCATCGTACTAACTTACTGATCACATGACTGCTATTTCTTTGATGTCAAGCAAATGTGTAACATTTTCTAGACCTTGTTGGAAGACATTTACATTTTTCACATGTTTAATATAAACATTTCGTTTTGTTATGTATTTTCTTTTACGTTTCTATTATTCCTTATATTTATATTTTGTTAAAAGTTAGTTTATTTAATTATAGTTTTGATTTTTATTTTTATTTTATTTAAATATCTATATATTTTTAAAAACTTATTTATTTTTGCTTATTCTGTTTAAAACATTTTGTTTAACTAAAATTTCTTTCATTTTATGTTTATAACTTAAATTTTTTTTTTTTGCATTTTTACATACCCTAAAGCAGTAAATCAGTAAATCAGTTAATCAAACCACCACCCCAACCCTCTACCCTTCCATGATCATATTATCTATCGCCTCTATTATTCAAGTCAGTATATTGATAAACATAACAAAAACTTTTATTTATTTTTGCTTATTCTGTTTAAAACATTTTGTTTTAACTAAAATTTATTTCATTTTATGTTTATAACTTAAAATATTTTGCCTTTTTAAAGCAGTAAAACAGTAAATCAGTTAATTAAACCACCCACCCACCCTTCCACCCATCTCTATTGATCTATTGATTATTGATCTATTGAACTATTGATTCAAGGCATATTTTGTATAAACATAAAAATAAGCTCTTCATATACATATATCATACAGTACAACGAATAAATGCTAGTATAACAAAGTTTTCACATCAATAAAGCTAACATATCATAACATGAACTAAGAATATAGTGTACAAAAAGAAACCTAACATAGCTTACGAACGAATAAACTGATAACATTAGCAAAGTTCCCTACTTAACAACAGTAAGTAACTAACATTACCAACGAAACGTAAGCGATTTACACTTTGTCAAGCATATCTCTAACATATCAATGTTAATTTTTACATTAACATAGTAATATTTATCAAAAATTTATCATAACCTTACCTAACTATCATAGTCCCCAACGAATAAATGCTAACATATCAAAGTGTTCACATTAATAAAGCTGACATAACATAAGTTGAGCTAAGAACATAACAAACCTACCGCACCTTATACACGAATAAACTGCTAACATAAACAAAGTTCCCTACTTAACAACAGTAAAATAGCTAATAATGCCTACAAAACATATCCTATTCACACTTTTTTCAAGTATATCTCTAACATTTCAATGTTAATTTAATATTGACATAGTAATATATATCAAAACTTAACAAAAATTTATCATAACCTAACCTAACTATCACACATACTATTATTATTATTATTATTATTATTATTATTATTATTATTATTATTATTATTATTATTATTATTATTATTATTATTATTATTATTATTATTATTCCGTAGATCTCAAAACATGCCCAATGAGAGCGAAGGAATAACGCATCATACTGATGGAAGATTTAGATAAACTGGGAAAGCACGGCAACAGCGCATCAGACAGTTGGCAACACCGCACAGCCAAAGTTCTGAGCGTAATATCGAAAAAGTACCTAACATCGCATAGCAAAACTTAGCTGAACCTATTTATTTTTTTTTTATCATATCTATAACATAACAATATTATTTAACATTGACATAGTAATATAATTTACTATAACCTAAGGTAACTATCACACTGACAAACTAATAAATGCTAACACAACAAAGTGCTCACATCAATAAAGCTAACACTGCGTAGCCTGAACTAAGAACATAATGTAAAACCAAACACACACACACACACACACACACACACACACACACACACACACACACAATAACAAACATATAAACATATCTTACACCCAGGAATAAACGCGTTTAATATTAATAAAGTTAGTTCACTGTAATAGCAGTAACGTAGCTAACATGTTAAGCAAAACTTATACTATTCACACTTTTTCAAACATATCTCTAAAATATTAATGTCAATTTTACATTAGCGT
>JABUQX010121867.1:20000-25000 GCA_015478945.1 Trachelipus rathkii | reverse complement strand
AATGTTAGAGATATACTTGAAAAAAAGTGTGAATAGGATATGTTTTGTAGGCATTATTAGCTATTTTACTGTTGTTAAGTAGGGAACTTTGTTTATGTTAGCAGTTTATTCGTGTATAAGGTGCGGTAGGTTTGTTATGTTCTTAGCTCAACTTATGTTATGTCAGCTTTATTAATGTGAACACTTTGATATGTTAGCATTTATTCGTTGGGGACTATGATAGTTAGGTAAGGTTATGATAAATTTTTGATAAATATTACTATGTTAATGTAAAAATTAACATTGATATGTTAGAGATATGCTTGACAAAGTGTAAATCGTGCTTACGTTTCGTTGGTACGTTAGTTACTTACTGTTGTTAAGCAGGAACTTTGCTAATGTTATCAGTTTTCGTTCGTAAGCTATGTTAGGTTTGTTTTTGCATATTATATTCTTAGCCTCATGCTAAGGATATTAGCTCTTTATTGATGTGGAAAACTTTGTTATACTAGCATTTATTCGTTGTACTGTATGATATATGTATATGAAGAGCTTATTTTTATGTTTATACAAAATATGCCTTGAATCAATAGTTCAATAGATCAATAGATCAATAGATTATGGAAGGGTAGGAGGGTGGGTGGGTGGTTTAATTAACTGATTTACTGTTTTACTGCTTTAAAAAGGCAAAATATTTTAATAAGTTATGTCGATAAATGAAATAAATTTTAGTTAAACAAAATGTTTTAAACAGAATATGAAAATAATAAAAGTTTTTGTGTTATGTTATACAAAATATGACTCTGAATCAATATCACAGATCAATAGATCAATAGTAGATCAAGTGGCGGGTAGGGAGGGTAAAAAGTTGATTAACTGATTACTGATAATGCAAAAAAAAAAAAATTAAGTTATAAACATAAAATGAAAGAAATTTTAGTTAAAACAAAATGTTTTAAACAGAATAAGCAAAAATAAATAAGTTTTTAAAAATATATAGATTATTTTAAATAAATAAAAATAAAAACAAAACTATAATAATAAATAAATAAATAAATTAATTCCTTTAACAAAATATATAAATATAAGGGAAATAATAGAAACGTAAAAAAGAAAATGTCATACATAACAAACGAAATGTTTATGCTTAAACATGTGAAAAATGTCGTCTTCCAACAAGGTTTAGAAAATGTTACACATTTGCTTGACATCAAAGAAATAGCAGTCATGTGATCAGTAAGTTAGTACGATGATTGCCAGGCTAATGTATTAAGTAAAGTGCCTATAATTATTGTGAGTGTGTGTGTGTGTGTGTGTGTGTGTGTGTGTGTGTGTGTGTGTGTGTGTGTGTGTGTGTGTATGTGTGTGTGTATAGTAAAGAATGAGCTTGCTATGGCGACTTCTGCTGGTAAGTTGAAACTTCTAATTTTAGTTACCTTGTTAATGAATGCTGTATGTGGCAGTTAGGCTAGATTTATATATATGTTTTCAATATTACAATGTTAATGTAAAATTAACATTAATATTTTAGAGATATGTTTGAAAAAGTGTTGTATATTTTCATTTAACTTGAACGTTTGATATATTTATCAACAACAGCAACAACAACTTAGGGTATGTAAAACATAGCAATTTAATAAAAATATGACTTGAATCAATAGATCAATAGATCAGTAGATCAATAGATAATAGATCAATAGCTCATTGAATGAGTAGGGAGGTGGTTTTCCTCGGATGGTTTGATTAACTGATTTTACTGATTTACTGCTTTAGTGCATGTAAAAATGTGCAAAAAAATTTAAGTCATAAACACATAAAAAGAATAAATTTTTTAGTAAAACAAAATGTTTAAAGAATACAAAACAAAAATAAAATAAAAGTTTTTAGGTTGTTATACACACATGAGATATCATTAGATCAATAGGATCAATAGATCAAAGATCAATAGATCAATAGGATCATGGGTGGGGAATGGAAGGGACTGTTGGTTGATTCACTGATTGACTGCTTTGCTAATGTATAAACGTACTTTTAAGATTTAAACATGTATCCAATAAATTTTTAGTAAACAAATGTTTAAAGAAAACAAAAACAAAAATAAATAAAAAGCTTGTGTTATGTTATACAAAATATGACTTGAATCAATAGGACTGATAGATCACAATCAATAGATCAGATCACAGGTGTGGGGAGGGTGGGGTGGTAAAACAAACATGAAAGCTTAAAATTTTAGTAAAAACAAAAATGTGTAAAATAAAAAATAAAAACAAAAAATTTTAAGTTATAAACATGAAAATTAAAAAAAAAAAAAAAAAAAAAAAAAAAAAAAAAAAAAAAAAAAAAAAAAAAAAAAAAAAAAAAAAAAAAAAAAAAAAAATAAAAAAAAAAAAAAAAAAAAAAAAAAAATAATATAAATGAAACTTATAAAATAAAATAGGAAAAACTATATATATTCTTGCCTTTTATAAAAGAAACAGATTTGAAAATAGAAATGTCAGTCTGAGGTTAAGCTAATTTTACTATCTCAGCACCGCACCGGCTCCAGCACCGGTGCCTGCACCAACTATGTCTTCTTTCTCAGTCTGTGTTAGGTTTGGCTTTGTACATTATATTCTTAGTTCAGGTTATGCTATGTTAGCTTTATTAATGTTAAAACTTGTTACGTCAGCATATATTCGCTGGTTAGTATGATAATTAGGTGAGGTTATGATAAATTTTTGTTAAATATTACTATGATAAGGTAAAATACCTATGATATGTTACAGATGCATTTGAAAAAGTGTGAACAGGTTACGTTGTGTATGTAATGTTAGTTACTTACTGCTGTTAAGTATGGAACTTTGATAATGTTGGCTGTTTAGTTGAGCGTAAGGTATGTTAGGTTTGTCGTTGTATACTATATTCTTAGTTCAGGTTGTGATATGTTAGCTTTATTGATGTAAAAATTGTTACGTTAGCATATATCCGTTGGTTAGTATATAAAGAACTTATGTTTACCCAAAAAGATACTCAAAATATGATTTGAATAAAAAGATCGCTAAAGATATGAAGAAGTAGGGGGGGGGGGGGGGGGGGGGTGGGGGGGGGGGGGTTTTTATATATATATATATATATATATATATATATATATATATATATATATATATATATATATATAATGTATTAAATATAAATATATATTATGTATGTATGTATGTATGTATGTATGTATGTATGTATGTATGTATGTATGTATGTATGTATGTATGCATGTATGTATGTATGTATGTTTATTGTTGCATGTATGTATGTATGAATAGCGTATGTATGTGTGTATGTGTGTATGTATATATGTGTACATGCATGAATGCATCTCTTTTTGCAATAATTATCATTTTAATTGTCGATATATATATAAATTGATAAATATAGTTTATTATTATTATATTATTATTATTATTATATAAAGAATAGTGATATATATATATATTATGTTATATATATATATATATATATAGCATATATAAATTATTAAATATATATATATATATATATATATATATATATATATAATAGAAATAAATAAATAATAATAATAATAAAATAATAATAATAATAATAATAATAATAATAATAATAATAATAATAATAATAATAATAATAATAATAATAATAATAATAATAATAAAAATAATAATAATAATATTATTATTTGTATTGAGAGTTAAAAGATTTTTTTTTCAACAGTTAATAATTATGAAATTTGAGTCCCTTGTACGAAAACGTCTTCTCCCCTAAAACATTAATTTTAAACCTGTCATTCAAAATTACACTTGCCAATTAAAAACGATAATTAGTTTTAAAAGAAAGAGTTGTAACCTAAACCTTTGTCTGTAGCTTAGTACCCTTCTTAAAAAGTCATAAATTTTTAAACCTGTCATTTAAAGGTAATTAAAATCATTTCTCTCCCCTCTTGAATTCCCACGCCATTTGTTCTTAGCGTTATAATTGACAGCTGATACATTACACCTTTAGGCTTAAGCTATAATTAGATTTTCTTTCTCTGGTTCAATCCCCTTCTCTTACACCCCCTCCTTCTCTCCCCTCCATTTTCCCCTCATTTTATTAGCGCAGCCATTGAACAGTGAGATGCTGCTGCTGCTGTTCTGACGGAGCCGGGCGTCGGCGCGCGAAAAATTAATTTGTATGTATGTGGCGCGCACGTGTGTAATGTTTCTTTCTTGTACATTACCGTATACACGTTTATATATATATATATAGTATATAGAAAGAATATATATATATATATATATATATATATATATATATATATATATATATATATATATATATATATATATATATATACATTGAAATATACATTCTTTTTGGCTGAAAATTGGTATGATAATAGTTTTTGACATGAATAAGAAGAATCCGGTGAAATTTATACAAGTATATGTACGTATGCCTTCTAAGCATGTACATATTCTCTAAGCATGTACATATTCTCTAAGATGTACATATATATATAGTTGTTATATATATATATATATATATATATATATATATATATATATATATATATATATATATCTATATATATAGTATATATATATATATATATAAGTATATATATATATATATATATATTTTCCAGTTCCAGGATCCAGTTCCTGGATCCTGGAACAACATACCATTCCAGAAAATCCTGGAATTACTAAATTTCAATCAGTACTTTCCAGTTTCCAGGTCCTGGAAACTGGAAACCACTTTCCAGAATCCTGGAATCCTTCCAGGATTCCAGGATTTCCAGGATTCCAGTCCCATCCAATATGGATCTTCAACTACTATTATTATTATTATTATTATTATTATTATTATTATTATTATTATTATTATTATTATTATTATTATTATTATTATTATTATTATTATTATTATATATAAAAGGGATTGGTAAGAAATCTATAAAATGTATTAAATAAATGCAATGTAATATAAATTAATATGCGCTAAGCTCAAAAAACCTTAATATATGG
>JABUQX010121867.1:0-15000 GCA_015478945.1 Trachelipus rathkii | reverse complement strand
AGTTTCACGCCTTTAAAAATATTAAAAAAACAAATCCAATTATTTTTTAAATATTATTTAAATCTACTTAACCAAACTTATAATTAGTAATTTGACCTCACTAAACTTATGTTATTAATTTATTTCACTTTCCATTTAACTAAACTTATATTAGTAATTTATTTCACTTCCATTATTTTCAATAACCAACTAACTAACTAATTAGAAAAAAAAAGTTCAATCTTTTAACACTATGAGCGTTGCTGTTCATTGTGTTCGATTTAGTAGGTTTTAAAATAAAATCGGCTTAAGCTTAACTGGATGCTGATAATCAACATGAGCCTATATGGATATATATATATAAATGTAGTAACAAGGGGATTCCATCATAGTTGTGCGTATATATATATATATACCCAAATTTTACCTGACCTTGACCTTTTTTGGCCTTGTACCTTTTTTTGGCCTTGATTTTTGCAACCCTTCGAAGAAGGGTTGCGCCAGACGGTTGCGCAGCAACCGTCGTACGTACCTCCCCCCTATTTTTGGCCCCCCTTTAGGGGCTTAGCCCCTTTTTTTGATGTTTTGGCCTTGATATTTCGGTTTTGGCCTTGATATTTCGGCCTTGATACGGTATCAAGGGCTGAAATTGACCATTCTTAAAAATTGACCATTCTTAAAGGTCAGTGGAGGGCTTAGTAGGGATTATCTTGAGCTCATCCAGGTACCTGCCACCTTGCCTTTGGTAGGTAACTGAGCTAACATGAGGTCATGTAGGTACCTGACCTGTTTGGATCTGTCCTAACTTATTTCCATCCGCGGTCGCACCTACCCCTACACACAATACACACACACACACGCTACGTGGCTATGCATATATATATATTTAAATAACACATATATATATATATATATATATATATATATATATATATATATATATATATATATATATATATATATATATATATATATATATATATATATATAGTGCGCACCCGTTGACACACACACACACACACTTACTCTTGTCATCCTCAGCTTTGATGCCTCAGCATTGATGCCTCAGCATTGATGCCTCAGCTTTGATGCCTCAACTTTGATGCCTCAACTTTGATGCCCCAGCTTTGATGCCTCAGCTTTGATGCCTCAACTTTGATGCCTCATCTTTGATGACTCATCTTGATGTCTTTGATGGTTCCTACTTTGATGACTCAGCATTATTGATGACTCATCTTTGATGACGTCATCTTTGGCGTTTCATCTTTGATGGTACCTATCTTGATACCACCTATATTGATGGTTCAGCTTTGACGGTTCAACTTTGATGGTGTCCAATCACCGTAAGGATGGTCTAGGAGTGTTCTATTAGTGTTCTATGAGTATTCTATGAGTGCCAGAGTGAGTGCCAGGTGAGTGCCAATGAGTGCCAATGAGTGCCAAGTGAGTGTCAATGAGTGCCAAGTGAGTGCCACATAGTGCCAAGTGAGTGCCACATAGTGCCAACTGAGTGCCACTTTTTTCAAGCCTTTTCTAGCCTCCCCTGAGCCTAGAATAGCCCTAATATGGGTGTCTACCCCTAGGTTATAAGGTATGAGGAATCGATTGGTGTATATTACAAGTTGCTAGGATGCTTCCTACTATGAGTTAGTCTTTTTCTAACACTTATAGCACATATATATATATATATATATATATATATATATATATATATATATATATATATATATATATATATATATATATATTATGTAGTGTATATATTATGCAGCAGTTAGGTATATATATATATATATATATATATATATATATATATATATATATATATATATAGCTTATATGATAGTTATATATATATATATATATATATATATATATATATAATATATATATATATATATATATATATATATATATATATATATATATAGTATATATATATATATATATATATATTACTCTGCAAACACACATACACACACACACCCACATACATACACACATACACCTAGATACATTACACTTCACATCTCACAAACAGATACACTTCAATTTACGTTTCATTATATATATATATATATATATATATATATATATATATATATATATATATATATATATATATATATATATATATATATATATAATTATATAAAATACAAAAATATTATTATATATAACACTTACACATACATTTTTCACATGATGTTTATGACTATTTTATATTAAAACTCTCTAAATCTTTACAAATATGCCAATCATTTATATCATTATCGATTATATAGTTTCGTGTCTCATTAATACCTTCAGTTAACACATATGTAAAAAGCTCCCTCTCAGATATCATAGTATATTTACATTCTGGATCACCTGCATAAATACTTTCTTGCCATTGTTTTCTAAGTAGATAAATGAATTTCTGTACGTCTATAGAACTTAGGAAGCGATCGATGATGAGCGTAGGATCATCGATCAGATTTTCTTTGTAAATGCGTAGTATTCTTTGGTATGCACATGCATTTGAATTACGGTTACGTAATTAGATAACACATATGTCTTCTTCAGTATTAACATTCGCCTACGGACCTCTAACATATATTTCAGCTGCGTTAGGCCTGAAATGTAGAATCCATATGATGTAGGTTCAAATATGGCTGTTTCATTATTTCTCTCCCATAATCTAACTTCCAATCTGATTATGTTTTGATGTTTATAAAATGTTAGAGTAAGTTGCTTATCGTTGGTTTCTTCGCTCAGGCTAATAACTGTTTTGGGCCAGTTTAAAGCTGAGCTTGGTTTAAAGTATTCTGTAAGCCACTCTTCAGTGTGATTACATATACAAAGTAATTCATCTGGACTCATAAAAATACGCTTGCGTATTATATAACATGGGTGAATGCAGATAATATCGAAAATTCAAATATATCGGGTTTTCTTTTATGGCAAGAATGAAAAACCTCATTCCGGGGACTTAATTTCCACTGAATAATATCCCGGTATTGATGTGTATACCGGTTAAGTGGTGAATCATGATATGCGCTATGAAAATAGAACACTTTATTACAAATCGCAGAACTTGGTGCAATCGCTTAACAGCCAAAACGAGAGTAAAGATTTCAGAAATGAGTTTGGGTATTCAAAACATACCTGTCAAATATAAGTTGAAGAACTAAGATAATTTTCATCCAATCACAGATATAACAGATATGAAAACATGTTTTACATACCTGCAAGGCAAAAAGGATAAATGGCCTCTCACTCACCCATACTAGAGGTCATATAGAGAAGGATTACCCGTCCACTCACAAGAAAGGTAAACATTTCCTTCTGCTCTGCTTAAAGGATCTTTACCGATCCAGCATAGTTTCAGCTTTGAAAACATATTTATGCGCCAACACAATAAATATTGATCTCACTCCTTGTCTACACTGGAACAAATTTCTTGACCCGGTATTAGCCAAATCAGCCCGGATGTGGTTTTATCCTAAATTTGTTAAATTTAGACTAACGTATTATTAAAAACTATAATGTTGGCAAAGAGTCGTTTGAAATATATTTGACCGCAGAAATTGTTCGAACCGCCCTGCGCTGTAAAGTGCGTTTATCCCTTAAATTTAGCCTGCTTAAAGTTATTTCAACACATTTTACTGAGAGAGGTCAGTTTCGTATCTGTAAAGCAGAGCGGGCTATTGTGCTGTGTTGGATTGTCAATGTAAATAGATAATAATAATAATAATAAAGAAACCCCGAATTATTTAAAAAACTGAAATATTTTTAGTTAACATTGAGCGAATAATATAAATGTAAGTGAATAATTGTTATTTTTAAATAAAATCTAGAATGATTTTAATAAAATACATATGTTAGCAGAGAAGAACTTATTTTGTTATTTTTATACTTATTACATGGCTAAAGATGATGTAAAGCAGTAAGTCAATAGAACAAAACGTGGCATAGCTTGGTGTAGAGGGGTGCTAGGGGCTTGCCTTACTGATTTACTGATTTATTGCTGGTGGTACGTAAATAGTATGTTTTCAATGTACCTCTATAAAAAATTTTAGTAAAAATTATTTTAAAACTTGATAGTTATAAAATTTATAAACGAAAAGTATTAACAGTTAATAATAAATTCTTTGTTCAAAGATAATGATTTATTATAGAAGTTTTAAGAAACTTTGAAATAATTAAATATATTGAATGAGTAATATAAATGTAGGTTACGTGTTTAATTAAAAACATAAAATGTTTTAATAAATTATAATATATATATAATATAAAAGTGTGTAAGTGTCTAGGTGTGTGTAAGTGTGTGTATGTGTGTGTGTGTGTGTGTGTGTGTGTTAAATAATAATAACAATAGGCATGAAGTAAATAACACTAAGTATAATAATAAAAATAATAATAAAAAATAATAATAAAATAATAAAAATAAAATAATAATAAAATAATAAAAATAAAAATAAATAAAAAGTATTAAAACAAAATAAAAATATAAAGAAAACATAATGTTAATAAATGAGGCAGCTGTAAAGCAGTAAAACATAAGTGAGTTAAAAAGAAAACATATGGGAGTTAAAGCAAAGTTGTGCAAAACATATGAGTTAAAAGCAAAAGCTAAAAATGTAAAGCATACCATCCCCTTGTTGCTAGCGAACACCTCATTGATTTTCTGATTTACTGCTTTAAGGTATGTAATGTTAATAAATATATGAGTTAAAGCAGTAAAACATATGAGTTAAAGCAGTAAAGCAGTAAAACAAAAGCATACTAATCCCTTTGTTGTTAGGTAACACCTCTATTGATTTACTGATTTACTGCTTTAACGGTATGTAATGTTATCAATATATGAGTTAAAGAGTAAAACAAGATATGAGTTTAAAGCAAAGTAAAGCAGTAAAAACAAAGCATACTAATCCTCTCTGTTGGCAGTGTAAATATTCCCATTGATTTACTGCTTTACCAAAGCTTTAAGGTCTGTAAAGTATATGTTTTTAATGAAATTTCTTCGTACAATTGTAGTAAAATAAAAATGATTATATCAGCCACTCTGGCTTTTTCTTCTTACATAAAATTTTTAAATTTATAAACAAAAAAGTATTAAGTAAAATATAAAAGAATAAATAATGTGTTAATAAATATATGAGATAAAATAAAAACAGCGAATCAAACAGCCTTACTATTCTCTGTTGCTGTAATTGTTTTATTGATTTACTGTTTTCCACAGCTTAAGGTTCGCGAAAGTGTTTTTAATAAAAATGTTTAAGTATGAAGTAAAAATGAAGGACTCATAGTATATATTTGAAAAGAAATTTTTTTGAATAGTTTACATTACATCACAACTATGAAATATGTGTTAAATAATAATAATAGTCTGTAATGCCATGCTTTGATCGCGAAAAATGCTTTTTATAAAAATGTTTAAGTATGAAATAAAAATTGGAATGACACTCTATAGTATATATATTCTTTCATTGGCGTGGGAATATTGTGCCTGCGGCGCACGCGGCGGTGCGGTACGCGGAAAGATGCCAGGCCTGCGGTACGCGCAGCGGGCGGATCGCGGAGCGCCGGTGCCCTGCAGCGCACGCGGCGGGCGGAACGCGGTTAATACCTGCGGGTGCAAGCGGGGTTGACTGTCTTTGCGTGGAGGGCGCATGCTGCGCCCTTGGTGGTCGCTTATGATCTGTGGGTAGACAAAGAGATGGAGTCCTCAAAGATGAAACCATCAAAGCTGAGGTATCAAAGTTGGAGGCCACAAAATTGAACCATCAAAGTTGAGGCAGAATCAAAATATTGCGCATCAACCGTTGTGCCGTATAAGTATCTGTAGTGCGTGTAAGGGTTAGGTGTGCGTCTGGGTGGGGAGTGGCGTTTATGTCATAGTGTGCAAGGGCGGGCGTAAGGCGTTCATGGTGAGTGTAAGTGTGTATGGGCTAGTGCCGAGGTAGGTGGTGGGTGTGTGTGTGTGTAAGCGTAAGTGTAAGTGATAAGTGTCTATGTGTGTGTGTGTGTATCCGTGTGTGTGTGTGCCGCAAGTGAGAGTGCATTGCGTGCGGAGTGGCGGCGATGCATCCAGTACGTGTGTATGCATGCGGGCGTGTGTGTGTGTATGTAGTAATATATATATATATGATATATGAGTTATTATATTATTATTATTATACATATATATATTATTATATATATATATATATATATACATACATATATATATATATATTATACATATATATATATATAATATATATATATATATATTATTATATATTATTATGCATATATTATATATAGTTCTGTAATTATGCCATATTATATATATATATATATATATATATATATATACATATATATATATATAGTATTATAGTGTTAGGAAAAAGGTATCAAATTCATAGTAGAAAGCATCCTCTGTAAATTTGTAATATACACCAACTTGATTCCTTTACACCTTTATTACCTAGGGGTAGATTAATTCATATATTAGGGGCATTGCTCCAAGCCTGTGGGAGGCTAGAAAGGCTTGAAAAAAGTGGCACTCAGTTAGCACTATGTGGCACTCACTTAATCTATGTGGCACTCACTTGGCACTATTTGGCACTCACTGCACTCACTCGGCACTCATTGGCACTCATTGATCACCTGGCACCACCTGGCACTCATAGACAAATTTACAGTAAACACTCAATAGAACACTCCTAGACCATCCTTACGGTGATTGGACACCATCAAAGTTGAACCGTCAAAGCTGAACCATCAATATAGGTGGTATCAAGATAGGTACCATCAAAGAGTTAAAGTTGCCGAAAAGATGACGCAGCGTTTTCAACAAAAGATGGTCATCAATACGCTGATCATCGTTGAGCTTATCAAAGTTGAGTCATCAAAGATGATCATCAAAGAAGAGGCATCAAAGTTGGAGGCATCAAAGCCGAGGCATCAAAGCTAGCATCAAAATGGGGCATTAAAGTTGAGGCATCAAAGCTGGGGCATCAAAAGCTGAGGCAAACAGGGTGGGTCTATGGGCAAGTGTGTGTGTGTGTGTGTGTGTGTGTGTGTGTGGTGTGTGTGTGTGTGTGTCAACGGGTGCGCAACAAGAGATATATATATATATATATAGCAGTATATATATATATATAGAGTATATATATATATATATATATATATATATATATATATATATATATATATATATAAAGAAGAGAGTATATAGAGAAACATGTATATATATATATATATATATATATATATATATATATATATATATATATATATGCAGCCACGTGTGTGTGTAGGTGTAGGGCGCAAACGCGGATAGAAATAAGTTAGACAGATCCAAACATGTTTCAAATCTACATGACCTCATGTTAGCTCAGTTACCTACCAATGCAAGGTAGCACTGGGATTGAGCTTCCCAAGATAATCCTACTAAGCCTCCACTGACCTTTTTACCGGTCACTTCGCTTCCTACCGTATCATCAAGGCCGAAATATCAAGGCGAAAACCGAAACATGCCAAAACATCGTAATATTCCTAAAGGGGCCAAAAATAGGGGAAGGTAATATTTGCTGCCGTAACCGCTGCGTGCTGCGAAGGGGCAAACGCGCCGTACAAGGCCAAAAAAAGGTCAAGGTAAAACTGGCATATATATATACGCAACAAATTTTAGAGTCTTAGCCACAAATACTTCATATATATATATATATATATATATATATATATATATATATATATGTATATATGAAGTGTTATATATATATATATATATATATATATATATATATATATATATATATTATTATTATTATAGTTATATATATATATGATATATATTTATATATATATATATATTATATATATATATATATATATATATATATAGTAGGTATGTATATATATATATATATATATACATATGCAAGTATATATGTATATATATATATACATATACATATATATATATAGTTCTCTAATTATAAAATGATTTATATAGCGTTCCACATGTAAACAGATCCATATGTTTTGAAAAAAAATTATTTTTTTGTGTTAGTGACTAATAAAAAATATATATCCTGTATAAATAAGAAAATTAAATAAACTAGAATTGAGGATATTGTCAATGTCGAAATAATTTGTTTTAAAACATAAATTAAAACGAAATCCGCTTCTATTTCTTTAGGAAAAGCAACGCTATAAAGAGATTCCAATAAATTTATTAATTTCCCGATTACATATGGCCCTGAAAATTTCATCCATTTTCTGCACGAACAGGAAAAACATCTAATTCTTCATTTCAAAACCAAAGAGGCTTTGAAATTGACATTGCTACGCTGAGCAAATAAAACTCAAAAAATCAAAAATGTACTTTGTGACTTTTGTAGGTAATGGACCCATCTATGCATGATTTCAAGTTTGAAGTCATCTGAAAAAAATTTTGGAAGTTGATAGTAAAAATATCAAAAACATGGGTTTTAAAAATTGAAAATCTGAAAGAATGACTATGTATATTAGAAAAACACTCGAAAACAACGTTTTAGAGGGGAAAAAAAGCTATTATTATAGTTTGCAATATAGTCAAAATCGGCCATAATTCCGAATTTATGCGTCCATTTTTAGGGTGGGGAACTGGGCTCAGCCCGAACCAAATATTGAATCTTCGCAATAAATTGCAAGCGTGATAAAAATAATTAATTTATATTCTAATGAAAAAAAGAAGAGTTGACAATGGAGCAATCCTCTCAAACTATGAAGATAAAATGAGAAAAATTCTTAATTTGCTCATGTTATCTTACTCATTCAACAGTGTACTGAACTTATATATATATATATATATATAATCAAGGAATCATGGAGATTGTTAAAACAAATGGCATTACAGGGAGTAACTGGTAAAAGAAGTGTGTCGGTGCAGACAGAGGACCAGGTTGGAGAAAATAAAGGCACTCAAACGGAAAGTGTCAGCATGATACTTTCGCCGGTGGATACAAGTGAGCAACATGATTGGTTCGACGAGGTGGGAGTAGATAATGACCAGGAGAGTGAATATGACATTGAAGCATTTGAGAGATCAATAGGGTTCCCAAAAGATAGTTACACGTTCGGTACAGATCAGTGACGAGTGAGGAGGAATGGATTTGGGTTCAGATAAGGTAGTGGACTCGACCAGAAACCTGAGGTAACCCTACTGAGAATCAAGAAGTAGAGACCTTGAGACACAAGAGGAAGACCAGGTGGAGGAACAGGGAAGAGGCAGGAGAGGTTAATATCAAGGTGACTAGCCCTGAAGGTTCAGAATATAGACCAAGGTCTATTTATGAGGAGCTTATGGAAGTAGGTGAAGTCCCGGACGCTATGATGATGCATCAGAACCAGAGGATCTGTGCAGGGCACCGTTCACAGGGTCGAGAGGTTCAGTACCGGAACAGCCAAACGTAATGTGGGGGGTTATAGAATATGAGAAAAGGACCGAAGCACGAAGGAGAGCATCAACCGGAGGATGAAGCAAGGCATAAGTGGCACCGTTATTTTTTTTCTCCCTTTTCTTTTTTAAGATTGTTTCACAATCTTGGAGGGGGAGTTATATGATAGGCAAGATAGAAATCAACCACCTAATTTGAGTTGCGTGTGGGAGCATTTGGGGGAAATACTATTTGCATTAATAGGCAAACGAGGAATACGTCTGAAAATCACGTAAACAAGTGGGAGGAAGTTTAAAGTGAAACTGTGTTATGCGTGACAATAAAGAATTGAATTCACAGTGGTGTTTAAAGGAGAAGTTTGTTGCAATTGGTTTGCAGTAAGGTTTTACGTAAAACCGTATTCAGTCATCAACCTCCCTCATGGGCTGGGTAGTAAAACCACTATTTTTGTAAAGCTAAACTAGATAGAAATTTTCAGTCATTTTTATATAAAAGTTTGTTAAAAATCAGGAGAGGAATGGAATAACTATTGAATATCAAGGTTGCTAGAGTGTCAAAATTGGTTAGCACTGGAATAGTTTGGACCAGAAGTAGGAAATGGTGTTAAAATTGTGATTGAGAGTTAAGATGGAAAATGTGAATAGTCGATTGATAAAGCATTATTTTGAGTGTAAATTTCGAGGTGTTTTATTATTATTGGAGTGATATAATGCTATTTTTCGTGATTAGTTGTCACTGCCTGTATCAGGTTATTTTACCTATGAGACTATTGGAGTGTTATCATGCTTATTTTGTGGACATTTGCCACTGCATGGTAACCCGGTTCAGGAGGTTTGAGGAAAAATGGGAGAGTAAGGTTTAAGGGTGAGTTTGAGATTTATATTGGAGGTAAATGACGAATGTAAGTAATTTAGAAAACCTCAAACCACTAAACTAGCAGTTTAAAAGCTGTTATGTGATTAATAGATTTAGTGCAAGTGGTAAAGTTAAATTGTGCAAGAGAGAATAGTGTGTGTACAAGGTTTAGAATTATGATTATTATTAATATTATTATTATTATTATTATTATTATTATTATTATTATTATTATCATTATTTACATTATTATTATTATTATTATAATTTAGTAAACCTCTTAATATCATTTAAAAATTATTTTATATTTTCTTTTATTTTTCGTCTTACTATTTTTGTTCTTTATTATTGTGGGTATTATTATTATTATTATTATTATTATTATTATTATTATTATTATTATTATTATTATTATTATTATTATTATTATTATTATTATTATTATTATGGAGAGGAGGAATAGATGATATGATTATTATTATTATTATTATTATTATTATTATTATTATTATTATTATTATTATTATTATTTTATTAGTTTATTATTATTATTATTATTATTATTATTAATATTATTATTATTATTATTATTATTATTATTATTATTATTATTATTATTATTATTATTATTATTATTATTATTATACCTATTATTATTATTATTATTAATATTCTTATTACTTTAATTATATTAATATTATTATTATTATTATTATTATTATTATTATTATTATTATATTATTATTATTATTATTATTATTATTATTATTATTATTATTATTATTATTATTATTATTATTTATTATTATTATTATTATTATTATTATTAGTAGTGGTAGGATTTATAAAGTAGTAGTAGTAGTAGTAGTAGTAGTAGTAGTAGTAGTAGTGTAGCAGTAGTAGTAGTAGCATTTATTGCGTATGATATTGTAAGTATTGTGAATATACCTTCGATGTTAGATATTTTCAATTCAAGGGGGACAGACACCGGGATCCATCCTGACTTTGTTTGTAAGGTTGCCCCCAACCTGGAAGGATTTCTGTGAATAGGGTTTGCACCGTGCAGTTGCCCTGCAACCTGGAAGATTTCAGAATCATGGTTTACCTGGAAGGTATTGCCCCAACCTGCAATTTTTTTGGTGAATCAGGGTTAACCTGGTAAGGTTGCCCCAACCTGGAAGAATATTTGTGAATCGGTTTACCTGTAAGGTTGCCCCAACCTGTACGGATTTTATAAACCAGGCACTACTGGGTTTGGGTAAAAGTAAGAAGAGGCTATTGTAGTGATTTAAGGTTACTCCAACTGGTAAGAAGTTTATAAATTGGACTCCGGCATTAAAGTTGCCAAACTTTCACTGGATTGGGAGGGTACCTAAGTGTACTCCCCACCTTCACTGGATCGGGAGGGTGCCTGAGTGGTACTCCCCACCTTCACTGGATTGGGAGGGTGCCTGAGTGGTACTCCCCATCTTCACTCGGATCGGGAGGATGCCAGAGTGGTACTCCCCACCTTCACGGGAATCAAAGGGAAGTTCAATTGTTTGTTTATTTCCTTAGACTATAAAGTTCCCTTATCTATTTAAACTTTAATAGATTTACCCGGTTGTGAAGGTTTTGTGTGAACCATTAGAGAAAACACTTTGATTTAATTTATAAGTGGTGTGATCCGATACATTGATGAGCAGTGAGTCCCGGCTTTTATACTGTTACGCAATTGTCCCATGGAATGTATTACATATTTTTTAACGTGATAGATTGATTTATTAATATATGAGCATTTAGCTCTTCTTTATGCATTTGATTTACTGATATTCAGGGATTATTATTTATTCTCTTTCATGCATTTGATTTATTGATGATATTTTCGGGAATTGTTTTGGCTAGCCAGGGTAGGAGATTTTGGGTACTTATTTATTCATTTATTTATGTGGCTGTGCACTGAACATTTGTGATTGATATTTATGTGAGTGTTGTAATATATTGATGGAAAACCTGCTGTTTTCTTCTGGACCCCGAAGAGTTAGGAAACCATATTGGCCTCCCAGCGAGTACGGTGGCTCAGGCTAGTGTGTGTGGCCAGTAACAATATATATATATATATATATATATATATATATATATATATATATATATATATATATATATAGTATATATATATAAATATATATATATATATATATATATATATATATATATATATATATATATATATATATATATAATATATAAGTATATATATTTACACATATACATATAAACGTCTCACCTTATTTATACATAAATTCCAGTCGCCTTGGCTTAAGAGCAAATTCTTCCAAAACTTTCTCGTTTAATTTTTGTTTTTTTTCGAGCTCAATTATTATTTCCTTTTCGATTGATATTCTGGCTAGAGACGAGAGCCGTTCTTGAGTCATACTATTTTTTAAAAATGATTTAATACGATTAAGAACGGAAAAACTTCTTTCATTTGAAACAGATGTTACTGGTATTGTTAATAGAAGTTTAAGCAATTTTGTACTTTCTGGAAAAGCAGTCAGCAGTTCGAGTTTATGAAATAGTTCTAAAAGAACATTTGCAGATTTGCATTTCTTGAAGTCACTGTCGGAGTAAATATACTTAAGCTCCCAAATTAGTGTTTTATAATCAATCAAATTTGGATATTTTGATTGCAGTGCATTAAATTTTTGCAGTGGAAAGTTTTCGGCAAATTCCTCAAATTTGCTGACGTCGATCAAGTCGAAGAAAGAAAACTCTTGAATGTTGGAATATCTTTCCTCTAGACCAACTAGTATATTGTCTATTATTTCAAAGTAAATTGCTTTATAGTTTACTGGATATTTTCTTGTTCTAGTACCATGGGGGGAATGTAAAGTTTCCTCCTCAATGTTGCTCTGTGTTTCCTGGAAAATTTGTTCATACTCTTCATCAAGTCGTTTGTTCCTAATAAACTCAGTGAAATCCGATAATTTTTGGTGTGCAAATAACATATCCAGCTGTCTACACTGTAAGATTTCAAACAATTTTTCTGCATGAGAGAAAATATTGTCAAAACTGTTAACAAAAAACATGAAACCAAAATCATATAATTTTGTAAGTAAATTATCAGCTTCATTAAGGGTATCTTCATCCCATTTAATACTGTTATCTAAAATGGTCTGTAGTGCTTTTTTCAAAGCATCTCTCTGTCTTTTAATCGCTGAAATTGTTTTTGATCTATAACACCATCTTGTTTCGCATAAACTGGGTATACTAATATTAAACTCACAGAAAATAGCTTTTCTTTTTGTACTTGACGATGTAAATTTACTAAAGGCACGCAAATTAGAGAAAAATATTTTAACCACTGCTATTTTCTCTGAGAGTTTGCTTAACACTAAGTTTAGTTTATGGGCATAGCAGTGAATGAAATAGGCATATTTAAAACCCCTTGAACGCAGTTTTGCCTGAACGCCATTCAGTTCGCCAGCCATAACAACAGCACCGTCATACGTCTGACAGACTAATTTATTTTTGGCATCAGGATATGATTCTAAGACACTTTCTATAATATCGGCTAATTTTGAAGAACTTCTATCTTCACTAACATCATAAAAACCAATAAACCTTTCCTTAATATTATGTTGTGCTACATACCTTATTACTATAGATAACTGTGCGTGTGTACCACAGTCTGTTGTTTCATCTGCTTGTACAGATATATAAGGGGCCTTCTGAATCTCATTTTGGATTACGCTGCCAACAACAGTATCAATAGCGAATATTATGTCATTCTGAATAGTACTAGAGACTCCTGTGAAATGATGTGAATTTTCTTTAGCTGATAATCTTGATGCAAAAACACTGTCCATTTCTGCAAAACAGCTTAACAGTTCCCGATAATTTCCTTTATTTAAACTATTACTTCCTTCATCGTGACCTCTTAGTGGTAACTCTTGCTTACAGAGATATAAAACAGCAGTAATTAATCGATCTAGGTAATCTCTATTTTCTTTTACAAGCTTATTATGATTGTCTCTCTCTATCTGAACTGATCTGTTGATAGCACATTTGATATTGACATCACCAAAAGACTTGAGGCACTTATAGCTTTCCAAATGGCCGTGAGACTTAGCATGATGCTTTGAATCACTTAATATATTTCTAAAATTAGAGTTTCCTGTATCAGTCCATGAATGGCTTGTCTTTGGTTGGAATAACAAACATGACCAGCAATAAAGTTTTTCATTACAAATACTCCTAGTGTTGTTTTAGTGTTTATTACTTGCTTAGTGTTTATAGTATTTACTGCCTTTATATAATAAATGTGAACTTCCGAGGAAATCTTTTCATTTTTTATTTTTAATATTTTTTTTTTTTTTTTTTTTTTTTTTTTTTTTTTTTTTTTTTTTTTTTTTTTTTTTTTTTTTTTTTTTTTTTTTTTTTTTTTATTTTTTTTTTAATTACGTTTTTTAGTTTAAAGATTTCTTTTATTAATATATAGTTAGTTTTAAAATTTAATTTTATGGTTTTAATGCAGTTACCATCACCTTAGGATACTTTTAATTTGGGTTTTAGTTTTAACATTAGTTTTATCTATCTTGTTAGTATAAGATCGCTTGTGTGTGTGTGTGTGTGTGTGTGTGTGTGTGTGTGTGTGTGTGTGTGTGTGTGGTGTACGTGTGTGTGTGAGGGCACGAAAAGTGAAAGCGTTTCCTACACGATAAATGCGAAACGGTTAAACACCCAAATTAAACTGAACGAAGCAATACCG
>JABUQX010121866.1:10000-41466 GCA_015478945.1 Trachelipus rathkii | reverse complement strand
TTTGGGTCTTTTCTTAATGCCTTTATATATCCATGAATTTATTTTATATTTGGTTAGCTCTCCTTTCCCTATGTAATACATTAGATCGTATATATTTCTCACTTTTAATTTTTTATATACTTATTTCCACTGGGTAGACGAGAAAGTTTATCATGTTTGTGTATTTATATATTGGTGGCCTTTATAATGTAAAAAGCATATATATCAGAGGACAGGCTTTAAAT
Source organism: Trachelipus rathkii (assembly GCA_015478945.1). Classification (NCBI taxonomy): domain Eukaryota; kingdom Metazoa; phylum Arthropoda; class Malacostraca; order Isopoda; family Trachelipodidae; genus Trachelipus; species Trachelipus rathkii. The sequence continues at coordinate 41,242 of JABUQX010121866.1, read as the reverse complement.
GTATAAATATCTGTTAATTTCTATTTTATTTTATCTTTATATTTCCTTTAATTCTTCTCTATTTCATTCTGTCTATCTGGTCATTGCTTATTGACTTCTTTGGGTTTCTTATCAAAAGATTCATTATGATGATAGGTGGCATTTTTTATTAGACCTTTCCGTGGCCAGAGGCAATGATTAGATTGCGGAAAATTGTTTTGAAAGAAATGAGACCAGGCATGCCACAGTTAAAGAAAAAGATTTTTGTCAGCTTAATGTGGTTGATTTTTAATCTTTCTCTCCTTTGGTTCATTCTACATGAGTCCTTCTAATTACGTTGCTTCCTATCTATTGCTAGTCTTTTCTCCTTTCTTATATCTTTCGTTACTTTCAAATTTCGTTCTATTATCTACATGTCTTTTCTATCTCTCTTTCTGGGCATCCAGTATTGTGTGTCGTGTTCCCTGCAATCTCTCTACATTATACGTCTTTCTCTCTTCTACTTATCTTTTATTAATATCTTAACTTTAGACTCAACCATAATTATTTTATTTTGGTATATTTGGCAATTAGAATAATTAATGAGAGATGTTAGAGAGTAAAATAGGAACTGTTATCTCTAGTTTATCATAATCTCTATGTTAGATTCTTATGTGTAATTGTGATTCTTGGCCCTTGATAAAAAAGTATTAGAGGCTTTTAACCTAAGGGACTACAATGACAAGATGTAATTGCCCCAGAGATTTGGACCTGATTCAAGTCTAAGTACTCAAACTTCTCGAGACATTGTCTAATAAGTACTAAAATGATACTAAGAAAGGAGAGTCGTAATAGTAATGTTTTTTAATTGGAAATATCGAAAACCTGTGAATTAACATGTTGAGGAAAGACAATAGTTTGTTGTCAGCAAGTTATTTTAATGAATTTGCTAATCCTCAGCCTATGGTATTAAAGTTGTTAGATAAGCCACATTTGTTGAGAACCTCGAAGAGAACGCTTGTCTTGCGTTCGTCTCTCTCTCTCATCATCTATACTGCATGCATCGTCATATATCAGATACGATTATACTAACATTCATCTCGGTGCATCTCTCTACTCTCTCTCTCTACTAACTCTCTCTCGTCTCTCGTCTACTAAGTATCAATCATTTTTTCCAATAACCAAACTTACTTGATATTATTTATCTTATGTATAGTTGTGTGTGTAGACTTAGTCATAGAGCGAAACGATTGGTAGAATTCTTTACATGGCAAAATGTAATAATTACGTTGACAGGAAAAAAGATAAAAATCGAAATAGTTAAAACCAGTCTCAAATCTCTAAGAATTAGGTCAAGGCCTACAAAAGAAGAAGGGAAAGAAAACTATTTTAATGTTAATTTTACGAAGTGAATTTAGTACATCTACTTGGCACGAGTGCGTAGAAATAATAATATTATAGAAATAATAATAAAAAAATAAAAGATAAAAAAAAACAAAACTAAAGTCACAATGTAAAGTACATTTGAGAAAGTGAAAAAAAAATTAAGATAAAAGTATAAGAAAATAAGAAAAAATATGAGATCAAAAACATTTTCAATGGCTTTATTTTTTATTATTCTTCGCTTTTCTGGATAAGATTTTTAGTTATTCTTGGTTTATAGAATCCTTCTCAAATGTTAAAATTACTTTGATACATCGATATAAAAAGATCATATACTCGGAAATGAATTATAGATATCTGACTCTGTAAATTAAGCAAATATGTAAGTTAAACGGCGTTTTTACGTAGACAGTTCTTGCATTTCCCAGATAAGTTAGAGCTGCAGGCCCGTTGTTGTATTTCTACGATGAGAACCATTTAATGTGAAATTTTTTATTTTTTGATAAAATATGATTTGGTCTCTTCATTCACCATTAGCATGGCCTCAAGAAGGTCATGGACTTTTGTTATTTCTCTCGAGATTTTATTTGCTTAAACTTGTTTACGATATGCCTTTCTAATAATGACTATTTGTTTAAGTATGAAAGTGATACATGTATTTACATTGCTTGAAGTGTACGGTGAAGAATACCTTAGAGGAAAGATGAATATCATTACACAATATGTGCATTAGCTCTTACTTTCGTGCTTATTATATAATTCGAAGAAACGTGTATAGAGCATAGGAAGACTATTAGCACAGAGTGACTTGTTAGATATATAGTGAGTCCAGTTAAAGTATATACCTAATACTCTACTACTTCTGGTATTGTCATAAGAGGTATTCATGTGAATAAAGTTATCATGAAAGTGTAAATACTATACTAAAATATTATGTTTAGTATAGATTAACATAGGTATTGTATTATTAACTCTCTAGCCTCTAGTTCAGATTTAAGGTAAGTGTCATGTATCAAGTACACTAATAACTTTATTAGTAAATTTTATTTGTGAGTATATTCATTTTATACTCGGACTTCGCACTTTGTAACCGAGATGATTTCACATGATTGTAGTTACTTAGTAATATCTTAGACTATTATATAACTCTCAAAAGCTATATGATAATGGATTCACCATACATTAAGGTGTATATTAGAAGCAGATATGTTGCTAATGTTGGTATAGATGGTATAATGTTGAGTTACATATAGATATGGTATTATAAAGTATGGTTCGTGTAGAATTACGAAAACCGAGTGTACTAAACTAAATTGGGCAAAGTCACATACTGGGAATATTAAGTGAAGGCGAGTGGTGTGTCCTCACATGCGTCTCAATGGCTTGTAGGCCCACTAGTTATCGCTTCTTATATATATTAATAATGATAGTTTTAGAACCTCACGCACTTAAATGCTAGGTTCTAATAAGGTGTGCTTGGATAGAATTATATCCAAATATAGGTTGGTCCATCTCTTACAGGTTTAGGATAGTTCGGACAATAAGATTGTATTAATACTATCAATTACTAACATACATATTACTTGGTAATAATGCACTTGTCAAAGTCCTGATAAAATGTTTTCGTCACATATAAGTTCAGTAATATTAATAGTAAAAATTAAATAGCTAGTTGAACACTAATACTTATATGAGTTACTACTATATACTACTATCTATATTGTTGATATATATATATATTAATATGTTATTATATATATTATATATATTAGATATATTATATATATATATATATAGTTTATATATTATATATATATATAATAATACTATATATAATATGAAATATTTTCTTTGATTTCCCTATTTCCCTGGAATTGCCTGGTGGAAAATTTATCTCGCTGTCTCTCATTCAGCCTTTAAAGCAGTAGATAAGCTTGGTTTCTTAAGCATTCGACTGAAAGATCTATACATACCAAATGGAGTTAGGTAAAAATCTTCACCGTTTTGCTACATATCTCTCTCTCTCTTCCGTTTTTCTCTTTCTTCATACTTTCTTTTTCATTTCTTTTCTATCTCTCTGCTCTTTCTCTCTTGTTTAGTCTTTTATGTTCCATATTCACCTCTTGTTTCGTATCCTTCTGATGTAGGTGTTGTATGTGTATTAATATACACATTCCCAACATTCGACCATCCTCAATGGTTGGAAGAAATTATTGACAATATAAAAGTAGCATTTTATCATTATTCGTTCCGTTTAATATGAAAGAAAACATCTCTTTTATGCATCATGCTGTAAGCATCACATGACAGAAGCAGAAAATAATAAAACAATGCCAGAGTAAAGAGCAAAAAGGATTCTATGAAAAGAAAAATGAATGAACAGGAAAGACTTCATAATGGCAATTTCGCTTAAATTGTAATGTATTCTTAAATTAGTGTAATAATTGTCATCTCATTATTAGTTCTATGATTATAATTATATATTATTATTATATATATATATATATCTATATAATATAATCCGTTAATATTTATATATATCTACCTTGTCTAGTATTATATATATATTTCATCTTATATATATTTTACTATATATCTATATATTTATTTTATATATTTAATATAAGAAATATCAGATGATTTTTTAAATGCTTATATGTTTTCTTCATGTATATTATGTTAGTGCTAGACATTTCTTTAAAGAAAAAGTATTATAACATGCAAATTAGGTTAAATGTTGGTTAGCTACTATAACGTTCATATACTAATGAAATATTATATATATATATATATATATATAATATATATATATTGATATATATATATTATATATATATATATATCATATTATATATATATACATACATATATATATATATATATATATATATATATATATATATTTATAGTATATATATATATATATATATATATTATATATATATATACTATATATATATATAATATATATCTATTTACATATATGATATTTTATATACTATATTATATATATATAGTAGTATATTCTATTATTACATTTGTATATTATATGATATATATATAATATATGTATGTATGTATGTTGAGCAAACTGTTACCATTCCTTGACTGATACTAAATCAAATAAGAAAAAAATTCTACTCCATAAAGCTTCGGGAAACATAATATTTCAATTACACCCATTAATTTTTCTAACAGATTTCTCCTAAAACGCAAATCATTCAATTATTATGTTCTCCCTCTTTTAAACCCTTAGAATAACGGATCCCTCTCTGTTTGAAACGTGAGTAATTAATAATAGTTTGGTACGAGGGAAAGTTCTGTATAAATGTAGGTTTTGATAAGAAAAGGAATTTTTCATTTAATTGAGACAGCCGAATAGTAAGAAGATGTCTGGTAAATGTCGGCAATAAGTGACAAAGCGTTGTAGAGTTTTTGGAGTTCCCATGGGCGGAAAATTTAAACAAAAGAAATACAATAGGTAAATATAAATAAGATCATTTCTTTTTCTTGAAAAGGTATGGTATACAGATATTATATCATCATTATATAAATATATATATAGTAGTATATATAGTAGTAAATCTGTATACGTATATACTATATATATTAATATATATATTATATATATATATAATATTATATATATTATACTATATTATATTATATATATATTTATATATATTGACTTACTGATAATATATATATATATATATATAATATATATACTATATATATATATATAGCTATAATACTATATATATACTCTAATATATATTATATATATATATTATAATTAATGATATATATATATAATATATATATATATATATTATATATATATATATATATATATATATATATATAATATATATATATATATACTCTATATATATAGCTTATATATATATTATATATATAGATATACAATTACTTATATATATATATATAGATATATATATATAGTATATATATATAACTGATTATATATATATATAATACTATTATATTTTGTGATTGATGACAGTGCTTTATAAAATAATAACGTGAACTTACGGTCATTTAATGTATTCTTGATGTTCGCAAGTAGAAAACCTTTGAGTAAATCCTTGTTGCACGTGATGTCTTTATCTGTATTTTTCCATCTTTCAAAGTTAAACAAATTGGTTTATCGGATCCTCTTGTTCTAGGGCGAATGAGAGTCCGTAGCCTAAAAGGATACTTTCATATTTGTTTAGAATATAATTTGAGTTGTTAATTATTTTTTCTGGAGTTGAATTTTTCGTCCATGCACTGTCATCGAATATTTTTTATACCTCTTTATATCATTGAATAAATCCCTCAACAAGCAAAAAGATAATATTATAACACCAGAAACAAAAAAAACACATCTCAAAAATCTTTACCTCCCCCTTCCCCAAACAACCGGTAAACACAAAAAACATGGTTTCCAAACAACATTACTATTACATCATCTGATACTTTACCATTCAAAAAGATATTCCTACCACATAGAAACATAGAAAAAAAAACTGCCCTCAATGCGTATATACAATCCCATGCAAAAATTGTGATTTAGTTTACGTTGGTGAAACTAATGATTTTGATAGAAGAACTAAGCAACATCGTAATGACTTGGCAGAAGACAATAGAAATTCGGCTCGCACCCCCCAAAAGGGGGGGGGAAAAAAAAACAATTTCCCGCGGGGGCAATTCCCCCCATTAGTTGAATAGAGAAGAACAACCCATTAATATATATAAGAGACACAAAAAAAGCAAGATTAGTTGCAGTCTACTGCATAAGAAAAATTTACTAAAAAATTACTTGAACAGGAAGGCGAAGTAAAATTAGACTTCATACAAAAGGCATTAATGAGTATGACAAAACATACTTTATTAAAAAACTAAACAAAGAAATACAGCCAACCAAAATGTTAAATTTTTCTTGGAAGATGAACATCAAAGAGATTCTCGCAGACTCGGACAAAGAGGAGATCAATAGTTTTATCTTGAAGAAAGGTTCCATTAACCAATCTAGGGGAACGAAAGGCTTCGATTCATTAATTATGTTTTATTCGTTTTTAATATGTGTAATTTTCAATAAAATAAAACTTATCTGCGTGTGTTGATAATAAAGAGTGCAAATTGTATTAAAATAATATTTAATAGCGATCATAGCTATATTTTACAAATATTATATAGTATATATATGATATAATATATATATAAATATATATATATATATATATATATCATATACTTATATATATATATAGATTATACCTATTATATAGTATATATATATATATACAGTATATATATATATATATATATAATATATATATTATATATATAATATATATATATATATATTATATATAATATATATATACTATCATCTATATAGTATATATATATATATTTATGGCTGTCCAGCTACCCGTCTGCAAAGAATCGCTGTTTCAAAAGTTTATGCAACCGGGGTCTATCATATAAACAGTGGGCGAAATGTATGTGGTTTTTACGGGGATTTTTAACAAAATAACTGATCCGGTACACGAATTCAAATTATTATTTCACGATAGAATACATAAATTATTGAATTTACATCTTTTAGCCTAAAATACAACTTTAAGGTTGAAAAACGCAATATTCTTTCTTTCTTCGATTTATCTGTACATATTCATGTTCTAAATAGTCATATCTCCAATGCTCTATTGAATTACTATAAAAAATTGTTGCCTCATTTGTGCTGTATTTTAATTATCAATCATCATTCGAGCTGCAAGAGAACCACGACTTCTCTGCAGGAACGTCGAATTAAGAAGTTTTGCCCGGATCGGGACACATTTTTTTTCTTCTGTGAACTTCAACTACTTGTGAGACATCTTGAAACGCTGTCGTCTTTGTTACACCGAGAAATCATGGCGCATAGCTTGTACTTTCCCTTAAAAAGCAGCGTTCTTTTGACTACTGAAGATGTTTTGAACAATTGTCTCATTTCCAAGAAAGTCATCCAATTTTTGTCATTCAATCGGCTGGTGTGTTGAAGAGAAACTCATATCGGGAGCATTCGACAATATGAAAAACATTCATTGATACAGAGCTCAATCAAATCACTCAGTTACTCACATCGTTCCAACTGCAAATATATGGTTTTTAACTACGATTTTAAAGAGATATAGGAGATTGGCTTTGGTATGCCTCATGATTAGAGACCGCAGGGAAAGAAGAATATTTCAGTGTACTGCATCCTCGATAATCGAGCGCGTAGTAATGTTTTGAATACATGTCATAGCGACCTTTATATCAAAATCGGAGTGGGCAGCAGGAGGGAATAGAAGGCCTCATAAATAATACTCTAGTTGTCTATCGTCACTGGGGATACATAAATCGCAATGTGGTACAAGAGCAAGGAGTAATAAGTAAACTATACTATTAATAGGTATGGTTAAGCATTTATAGATCATAGAGAAACTGAGATGCCAATCGAATTTGAGCAACTTGCTCTTAAGAAGGACTAGATTTATGCCAGAGAGGAGATGTTGACACAACGCTTGATGGCATACATAGCTATGAATTTCGGTTTTAGTGGTACCGAACTCTTGAGAGAGGCCTGAGACTTAAGGAATAGTTTTCTGTTAGAAGGCGATTATTCTCATGAAGGAGAATATCGAATAGAGTACTAAAATGTATATACCTAGCTTGTACAAAGTTATATTAGACATCAAATAAAATCTCATACATAGTTTGGAGCCTCAGGCCAGGGGCATGGCGACAAGAAAATTACACTTCCCCCTTTCAATTTTGGCCGACTTTGGCATTTTTCGCAAAAATTAAAAAATATAGGGTTATTAACTCTCGGACTGACAATGGATATGTATAACACTAAGGAAGTCAATGATGAAACATTAATTATGATGGGTAAACCAAATCGATACGACTTCACAAAAAAGGACCATACTTTCGAGAGTCAAATCGCGCCCACCGGGTAGTTACGGCACTTACAGCTAGCACAAAAACCAGAAAACGTTGCCTAAATTATTATCATGAATTCTATCTGTTGGTTATAGTATATATTAGTCAAACTATTATGTGTAAATGATATAGTTATAAATATTTCCTCCTGTTCTAATTAATCTTTCACTTTCGACATTAATTATAGAGACCATTTTCTTAATAATTAGTGTACATGAGAGATTTTATGTATGATACTATACTAACTCGTACATTACTTGCTTTGTGCTTACAAAAAGATTATTTCAGTGTTCGCATTGATGATCTACCACTTGAGTATATATAGATACCAGTTTTATGCAATTAGCTAATATCCGCGCCCAACAACTTTTTTTGTATAACCACATATAGACCAATACCCGCAGACCTCAAGAGTTAACTCAACGTGGAAGTACTCTGATGCGATCTTAGGTTAAAGTATACCATCTCTCGAGTGTGAGCACTAATCGGCTCAGGGAATACGTGTGATCTACCGAGTAACGAGCTAAATACTTATGACACAATACGCTCTTGATAGATCGTCGGATACGTCATTCTATCTCAAAAATATTGTTGCGTCTCATGCAGACTCCATAGTGAATTGGGTATGCACGAGGTCTCCTTATATAAGTCGTAATGCTGTCTATATTATAATATTAAATTAAAATAATAATATATATATATTATGTAATATAGTATAATTATATATATATGATTATAATATAATATTATTAATATAATTATATATATAATATATTATAAAGCTATATTTATATATATATGATGGATATTTTATATAATAATATAGATAATGTAGATAGATAGATAGATGATATATATATTATAATGTATATTATATACCATATGAGTTATAACATGCGTGTAGTTATAAGTTATAGGTTGGTAAAATAGGTGGTGCGGATACAACCAATAGATACCGATTACAGTAGGGTAACTCCACTATTATATGATATAATAGTGAAGGGGGTGTAATTGATTATATATAAGAAGTAGGAATACAAGTATCCTCATGTCAAAATTACCAACGCATAATTTATATTTGATGTCTGATATGGCTGCCTACTTGCTTCCGTCGTTATAATTATAATTGTAATGATTTATCTCGCACCGCAGTGATTAAGTTACCCTCTTTCTCATTATATTTGGGTATAATATTATATTTCCGTCCGATTATATATATAGTGCTTATATATATATATAGAACGGGAAAACTGGGCAGTTGCCCAAGGCGACAGATTTTAAGGGCTGCTTAATTCATCTTAATAAAATGCTATATGGTGTGAAAATATTAGACTGAAAGTTCTAGTAGATGATTTTTTAGAATATAAAAACTTATAGATTACACTTAAGATAACTCTCAAACTTAATCAACGAATTTTCATTGGCCCTTCTTTACACAGTCGGGTATTTTTTCACTCGTATTCTCGTACAAATTACTTACATATTAAAAGATCTAAGAAAAATATCTCTTGAAATCAATTTTATTCATTTGTTTACAATATTGAATCAAAGTAAACGAGTTGAGTAATTTTAATTATAAATGTTAGTTAATAAACTCTTTACCAATTAAATTTGGAATACATTAATTCAAGTTTTTTATCATTTATTATTCTCATATAAATTCTCCAGGGCTTCTCTTAACTTTATATTCACTATAAGCTGCAAATATTATTCTCCTCTCAATGGTTAAAATAATGTTTTGTTATTCTATTCGTGGTTTATTAAATTAGTTCTATTTAGCATGTTTATATATGAGAGTTGTCGTGGATCTAGTTCAAATGAGGTTGATAGGTCGATTGTAGGAATTTGAACTCATTTCTAATGTATATTAATTTAGTTTGGCTATTTTACGGTAGTAAGTAAGTCATTGGTATATATTACTGTAATTTAAAATCGAGTATTGTATACATGCTTCTTATTGTTACACAGGTGTGTTATAAAACGATATATTGTGTGATGCATTTTGTTTAGAACATTGTTGTGTGTGTTGAAGGAGCTATATTGGATGATATCTTTTATTTTAAAAGAGTATATTATAAATGTTTAGAAGAAGAACTTGGTATTAGAGTGTCTTGAAAGAGAAATTGAGCTTTTATTATATATCTCTTGTTGTATTGGGATGTGCTGTAAATAAGGAGAAAGAAGTTGGTATTTTCTGTATCTCTGTGAATTGAAATGTATTATAATAATAGGTGGATTGAAGTGCTTCTGTCTAATCTGGCTGGATATGATGGTGTGCTCGATAATTTTCAAAAGGTGATAAAGTAAAATTCCTTGAAGCTGTTATAAATAATTATAAAGCGGGGATAGATTTTTTCATAAATAGCATCCATAGTAAAAAGGGTAATATGAATGTAAGGAGTACAATATTTTTTGTGTTGATAATTATATAAGATGGTATGGAACACCAGATGATTGTTATTTTTATTATGGTCTTTGACAATTTAGTGAGGATCAGTAGTTGGTATAAGATAAGGATTAACTGTTCTCGTTTCTCTATATGATTTATATAGATCTCAAAAATAAGATTGAAGCGGATTTTGAGTTAAGCTGTGGAATTTCAAATAGTAAATTTTATGTTTATAGGGTAATTGTGGAGTATTATTATATTTTGAATAAGTGACGTAAGTATTTATAATTTTTTAGAAGTGCATATGGTATCAGTTAGGGAAACATTGCTAGAACAAATCCCTAATTAATATTAAGCACAGCCTCTCGCCCATAACCATACCCGTGCAAAATATCAGGATTACATTAAAAATTTTCATAGCAAAAAGCACATTCAACTCTTCTGCATACTTTTTCAGATTGATTTGTGTTTGGTCATCATACAAACCCTGCAATTCGCCCATCTACGAAAGATGCTTACTGCAACGACTTTACGACGACTTAGCTTGTGGGCTCATCCCATCCTATCAACACAAAATTAGGTACATATCATCCCTTTCTCCAAGAGCTTTCAGAATTTGTTTCCCCACCGGCTATACTTCCAAACGGAATTAGTATTATTCCGTTTTCCATACCGTGTTTAAAATATTCATTCCAGGCTTCCGTTCATTTAACCAAGAGTTCAAATGCACATTATTTAACGAACAGACCACTTATACGTCTAACAGAGTAACATGTTACCGCAAAGACAGAACTCACACATTACTTTTGTGTATCTTCCCTCGGATTTATGACTCTACGGCCGCACCCTAAATATTCACAGATCGATAACTAGTAATATTAAAGACTCAAAGCATCTTGTCCTCCTATTTCTTTAATACTCGCATTAACAATATCTTCTTACTACACATAATACTTTACTGCGATTTTTTCATAGTAAATAAATCTTCAACCGTTAACACATACACTAATTATCTCTAAAATTGATATAACAGTATGCTTATATATATATAATATTGTATGTTTTAACTAATTAAATTACTTTCAAACCTTCTAATATCTCCCAAGTTTACTAGTACTTTACAATATAGTACATTTATTATATATAGTGAACGACGACAGATTCTAAAAGGTTAAGTGAATTAAACATACAGAGACATGTGAGAGATATGAATAGACACAATTATGGATACTTATCATCAATCTAACCTCGTTAAGATATAATTTAATACGAATTATAATAAATAATGACTATACCAACTTGACAATTCCTATAACTCTGCTGTATAACTCCATCATTTTATCAAAGTAGATCCACACACAATTTAATATTAGTATACATTTATATTAATAAAATTAACCAGATGTATATTCTTTATATATTCACATTGAAAACTATATTCACATTTGGTTGATTTCTATACTTTTTATAACATTTGCATTACTTATTTAAAATTATATTCATATTATTGATTTACACTTCAACTTCTTTAAAAATATCAATAGTCCTAATCATTAATACTACTCACCTTGTTTTTCATATTAATAGGTAGTTAATAGGCGTAAGATAAATTAAAATGAATAAATTAATATTCACTTTAATGTTAATAGGTTAAATTCTACAGTAATAAGTGAAACAATATGCCTATATTGATATACCGTTGTAAGCTAAAAATTACTTATATGATTTTTATAGTTTATAATAATTATACATATATTAGCTCTCCAATATCTCAAGTAATTTTCACTCAACCTAATTTATACCTTAATATGATACTCACTTATAATATTACGTATATAAAAGTCTGACAATGTATATAATATATAATATAATATATATATATATATATTATCAACTATTAATATATATATATAATATAATATAATATTAATATAATTATAAAATAATATATATTAATATATATATATATATATATATACTATAATATATATAATATAGGATCTCTGGCAATAAAGTCCAGATTTGGATCACCACTTGCAAACTTTGAAAAGTATGACACTTACAGAAAAAAACTAATTAATAGCTAGTATCTGAAATCAGCGTATAAGCCTATCCAATTAAAACAAAACTCGAAAAATTTACGTATAATAAAAGTCACAATGTATTTTTACTATCATTTACGCTTGGCAAATTTCCAATCGTTTTGCCATTTCAATAACTAACCAACACCCTAGAGTAGACCCCATAGATATCAGTTGTCAGGGTCTCTCGGCTCTAGGTCGACAACGGTCGTCCCCCCATGGGCACGACGCCCCCTAAAAATTGACAATCAATGAAACATTGGTTCATTAGGAGGCTCAACTTGATGGGGACTTCATCGTCCCCCCATCATCCACCCGCTGAAGCTGAGAGACCCTGACAACTCGATATCTATGCGGTCTACCTAAGGTCGATAGTTAAATCAGAAAAATGTAACTTACATAGGCTAGCTCTATAATATAATCTTTTATTTTTATTGTGTACTCTATGGTAATAAGCTTTATACGTGATTCAAAGTCACGTAATTGAGTTATTTTCGTTGCTTAAGTGTCATACTTATCAGAGCTGCAAAGGTGATCAAAATCTGGACGTTTTGCATAATATATATAATATATATCAGTATATTATTATATAATATATGATACTATATATTATAATATAAATATATATATATGTCAGGCCTCTTAGAGAGGGCCACCAATCCATATCTCCAGAAAAACTACAATAGCTTACGGAAAAGGAAGACCGATTGTGGAAGAATTGCTGGTAGAAATCTTTAGTTCAGGATAAAAACATACAACTAGCTAGCAGGGAGAAGGAAACATGCTTTTTGAATCGCTTGGTAAAATTTTCTATTTCTAGGAAAGATGTTAAAAAATAACTGATGATTAAATTAATAATTTGTAATAATTTAATATAATATAATAATAATAATAGCCTATTCTTTCCCTAAAATTAGTTATAAATTTTTTTTTACTCTATAATAATAGAATATACTTACTACTTAGGATACCTGCTATACTAGAATATCAGAGTTCCGTATATGTGATCTCTGCGTCACTCCGCGGAATCAATTCAGGGATAGGACTCATTTATCTACCTCCCCTCCTGAGGAAGGTCTCCGAATACACTCCCGCTTGGTTATTATATGGTGTATTGTTTGTGGGGTTTACCTCCGCCCCTATTCCCTACGGGTGATTGAGAATATAACTAATCCACTCACTTGTTTACTACTGGTCTGCTTTGATGATACCCCCTATCATTGCCAGTATAATAACCTTATATTAATTAACTAGTATATAATATATATATACCTATAATATTGATGCAATTGAATTGACTCGAGGTCTTCCTCACTAAAAATGTAAATAAATATATATAAAATAGGCAAATTATGCAATATTTAGTACTAACTATTATAAAATCGTTAATATAGAAGTTTAAATCAGTTTTATAAAATGTGACAAAGATCACAGAAACACTAATAATACAGATAAATATTAGTTAATGAAAATGAAAGTGAAATAATTATTTAAAATCGACATTCTCGTTAGGAAAAAAAGTTATACAGCCTATTTTACTCCTTAATATATATATATAAAAATTACCCTGAAAAATTTTATAAATGGACGATTTCCAAAAATGTACTCTTATTTCCTTGTAGCTATATTGAGGTTTTATTTTTTTTTTATATTATTATACTATTATTCGCTTAACTTAAAAATTTATTATATTACCAGGTATTCCAACAAATGGGTTATATCGCGCTATTTATTCCCTATAGTTTAAAGTCATTATGAGTTATTTTGTTCATTCCGGACCACGACTTTATTCCGGTCAGATTGTTGACTCTTGCCGTAAGGAGGCTGGCCTGTGATGAAGGATGCGATACGCATACGCTAGATTACTGGATATAGCAGATAAGGTATAGTTCTAGTAAGAAACATGACGCAAGCCGTATGCAAGAAGTATTCCACCTTAATGTCCCCTTTAATACCTTAACTTACTATCATTATAGTAAGAGAATCTTACGTCGCAGTCAGAATAACTATCTCCATCACTAGTCAGTAGTGAGTTTTACATCGAGACCTGATGATAATGACCCTTCCAATCGGGATTTAATCATAATATTAAATTATATATATATATTATTAATAATTAATATATAAGAGGAAAGTTCTACATTAATATGTAACTCTAGTATCAGTTAATTTTTCTATGATAATATAATAATTTTAAGTATATCATATAATCTGTTAAAATGGAGCGGAAAATGGATGTTTTAATAAGAATAATAATTCTTATTTTAGTGTAAGCAAACTTCTGGAATTGATGATTTAAGTTACTGATAAACATTTAACTTAATAAAGAATTATTTTTTAATAATTATTCTTTTAACGTTTAATTATTATTATATTATCTTGAATATTTAGAAATTTTGTTTATCATTGAAACTCATTCTATAGAGTAAGATTGTTCTCAGTAAAAATAGTAATTAGATAATAAACTGATATACATATAAATTATATATTTATAGATAAAAAATATATCTACTATTAATATGATATTAATATATATATATATATAATATATATTATATATAATATGATATATATATAATATAATATAATTATAACTTAATATATTATATAATAATATTATAATATAATTAATATAATTATTAGATATAATTATTAATATATAATATATATATATATATTATATATATATATATATTATATATAGTAACTAGTATATATATGATATATCATACCAATAAATTCACAGTTTAATATTAATTACCTAATAATACCAGTCTCTTCATAAATGTTGCAATCGTATATTACTACGTCCAACCTCATTCTCTTATCTAACCATTCTAAAATTTAACTATTACTGAATGAATATGCAACTTCTATAACTTATTTATCCTAAACTTTTTTTACTGAGTAACTATTATGATAAATAATGATATACTATTTTAAAATCTTCCTTGCGGTTATAGTATGACTATATATAATTTCATTAAATAATCAAATTGAATTAATATATATATATATATATATTGTAAATTTTATTTAACCAAAATTATCTAAATCTAGTCGTTGTATACAATCACAACACAATTGTCTACACGACAAATCTTAATTGTTTTAAAATTAATTACACTCTTTAAATAGTATTATATAAAATACAGTCACTAGCTAATAGTAATTCACTGTACAAACAAACGTGCATTAACCAGACTATTATATTAACAAGTTATTTAAACTATTTCTGGCTACTAGCAAATCATGATCAAAATATACTGTATAATTATAATCCAATAAAACTATTTATATTAATTCACCAATAAATTGTGGCTTATAAAAATATTCTCTGAGTTTTTACAACATAATTTTCTATTTATAAACTTTTAAGATAATAATAAGATAATTAATTTATAATAATTTCATGAGAAATTAAAAAAAAAATAAACAAAAAAATAATACTAAAAATACTCAATACATATTGTAAAAGCCTAATAACATTTTCCGAATATTACTTACTTATCCTATACCGTTCATAATACTGCCTAAGATATGTGCTAGCTGCGACATGATGCTATCATGCTCCATTCAATCTCTTTGGAAATGCCTACTGCAGTAGTTAACGCATTAGAAATAAACTATGTTAATATCTAATCTGCAATTTACTTTTCGTTCTGTTTTGACAGAAATATATTTTTGATATAAAATTACTGTGTATTTATTTTATAATATAATTATTTACTTATTATGTTATTTATAAGTGTACTCAAATATAATTATAAACAATAAGGTAATTAGATGAGTTTAACAGTTAGATATACTACATTATTTGTTGCTCTAACTATAGATTCGTCTCACACAAACATTGTTGTTTTGATCGTTCTCATATACGACAGGCTAACAATCGTTTGACATTATTCACGATGTCTCAATAAATCCTTGTACTTACTGTGTACAACTTTATTATGTACAGTGTATATTATAGAGTATTAATTAGAAGTTTTAACAATGACTTATATTTGCATTTTAGAAGAGTTTGCATGTAAGTACTTTTAAAGACATTCAAACTCATCAAAATCACAATTAAAATGTTTAAAATTTCATAGCAATTCATAACAACATATATATATCCGTATATGAGATCAAGGATTTGGGATAGATATGAATATTGTACTTTTTCAAACTTTTAAATTAGATTCATCACAATAAAAATGGAGAAATGTGCAATAAGCTTCAGATTCATAACATATTTATATTACTGTTTTTATGCATTTCTTGTGATAACAGTATATTATTCTTCATATATAACTCACCCTCGTTCGTACATAAATATTTCGTCTTGATTGTGATATATACTATACAATCACGTGAATTTCTATTCATACATTACCTCTAGTTAGGTTTCAATCAGTGCTATACGTATTCAATGGTTGCAGATGCAATTTATTAAATACGGAATCCTAATTTACCATTACAATTTCTGGTTGAATATCGGCGTTCTAATACATATTTGGGTTTTAATGATAAACTTATTACTTACTAATGTAATATTTAGATAAAGGTCGACGGTTTTCCAGTTGATAAATTCTTAATTTTTAGATAGGAGAGTATATATATCGTAATTAAATTAATTTAGCATACGTAAAGCATATAGTTAATTGAAACTGGGGAATACTGTATGTTTGAAGATGAACTTTAATTTTCATCACATATTAGCAACGGATCGTTACTATGTTCTTATTTAGGTAAATGAACTGCTATAATGCTTCTACTATAATATATAATCGTATTGTCATACCAAAATTCTATAAAATAAATTACATATATCTCGCACTAATTTTATTATTATATTATCTATTTCACTTTCTCTTGTAATTCGTAGGTGATATTGTATGCTAAGTATATTTATTATCTATATTGTTTTTTCACGATTTTACGTATCCACGAATCATAGTTGAAGTAAGTTTGGTTGGGATAGAGGTAAATAATGGATTATAAATGATCTAACACAGAGCTTTAAGATTCTATTACAATAAGTGATATGGCCAAGCTCAAGTACTGTGGTAATCACTGACTCAAATCTCATGTGACCCTCATTTTTCAGTTTTTAATTTATTTAAGTCAAATTCCATCATAATCTCGTCCAGTATTTACTGATGTTGTGTCACATACGATTACATTATTTTAAAGCTCTTCCATGCATCAATATGTACATTCATACCAAATTTAGACATGTCTAATGTTAAAAATTATTACTAGTATTTATTTCGAAGTAATCAATAACTATTTCACTAATTTTTACTTAATTACCTACATGTATACTCATTTACTTCTTCTAAGATATTACCACTTGATAGCTCGTGTTTGTACAATATCGCTACTCCTGATCAAATACGAGGCAGAACTATTTCTCTTACTTGGCAAAAATAGATTTTATATTTTACTGTATGCATCTTCGCACTTCTTATAACAGTCTGCCATAACATACATACTGGTACTTATTGATATGGTTGTAATATAACTACGATTATCCATCTTCGGCCTCAGACTCATGTAGAGCTCATTGATATACTTAGGAATAAGAGATTTTTTTTGATCACCAATTAGCATACATGTGACTAAAGACGGTTTAGACACGTGTATTCCTTTGTTCATATATAGTATCATTTAATAAAATAGATATTAAAAATTAACATTTTAAATAAATTAAAATCATTGAGCGATTTATAATGAGATCTGTACTTTTTTATATCGTATAACAGGGTATAATTGTTACAGCTATGGTAAAAAAAGTATAATTTTGTGGTTTCAATGTCAACCTTTCTTACGTATTATTTTCTATAGCGTATAAAATGATTATTTTTATTCATTTAATGTGTACTAAATAAAATTAAATAAAGTTTTTAAGTTAATGACGATTTCTCACTAAAAGGTTTATTGATACGTAAGCAACTAAATAAATAATATTTTATTATACAAATAATATAGCAATTTTTTTTAGGTTATATATCTTACTTATATATAAATATATTAGTATATATAATATTATAATATATATTTATATTATAATATATATATTAATTATATATATTATATAGAGATATATATAAAATATAATATAATTAATAATATATATATATATATCAATATATATAAGATTATATACTATAAATAATATTTAATATATATAGTATAATTATTAATAATGATATATATTATTATATATATAAATCAAGATATGATAAAATAATATATATATATATATATATATATTTAATATTATATATATAAGTAATAATATATAAGTATATATATATATATTATATATAAATTATATATTTAATTATTATATATAATATATATATATATATATATATATCTAATTGGTTAAAAAGAACATAATAAATCTCAACAGATATTTATTATATATGAATTATATATATTAATAATATATATATATATATTATATTTAATAATATGATATATATATAATACTAATTAGATAATATACATTATATATTATATTATATATATAATATAAAGATATATATAATAATAATATATAATATATATTAATTATATAATATATATATTTGCAGATATTCCGTTTTCACAGTTTTATTTTAAAATTCATTTATCAAACGAATCTTATGTTTATCTATATATATAAGATTACTTTATTTTTACATATCTTTTATTATATCATTGTTTATTATTCTCTTTATTTACTAATATATCCTTCAAGAAATAAATTTATCTAATCTTATTATCATTCTTTCATCTCAAGTAAAACTTCTTCTTACTATTCTCTTTCTATTTCTTCTTTAATCTTCTTTATCTTCTTTATTTACGTTTTATGTCTTATGTACTTACCAGCTATATTATGATTATTTTGCTTGTTCCTTAATATATACTTTCAGATAATGAATAAAATTAGAAATGATTTTCATTAATAGTTTTATTTATTTAGATTTAATTTATATTTATTTCTTACCATACATATAAGAATTAAGATAAGATGTTTATTTATTCTACCTCGTAATGATAATATAATGATTATGCCCAATGGGCAGTTAAGTCAAGCTTCGTTATATAGATTAAGTATTAAATTTGATAAATTAATCAATAATGTAGGATAAATATATTAAACTAGTAAATAATGGTGAACATTGATTATAGGAATTATTATGTATTTTAATATTAATGAACCAATGAAGATGAAATGAGAAGTATATGATTCTGAGCAAAATAATATTATATATGGATAGTACATCATTATTGTAAATGAGTCAAGATAATCTACTCAAATATCTCTCTCGGTGCTCCTCTCTCATCTGCTCTCTCATGATGGCTCTCATGCTTAATAGATCTATTCTAGTCTATACTTGACTCGTCTTTACTTATGAGACTACGATCTTTTACTCTCTGATCTCTCTCTTCTCTCTCATCCTCTTCATATACTCTTCCTCTCTCTCTCTTTCTCTCTAGCTCTCTCTCACTCTTCCTTTACTTATTAGTAGTATTAAGTACACTAATCTCAAATCTCAAGTACTATTTAGATTGTCTATTATATATTTCAATAATTGTAGTTGTAAACGTATCTCTACAAGATATATACATTATTATATAATATAATTAATATAAATATATATAATATTATAATATATATGTATATTATAGTATATGATATGTATAAGCCAGAATAATGTCCATACAATTAAATAAGCATTTATTTCGTAGATTTGTCCAGAATGATTTTTTAATTACTATATCTTAAAAGACAGTGAAAAGATGAAGATGAAATTATATAATCTGAATTAAGGATTGAAAAAAATAATACATTAAGGGTCTATGTGTCCTCTATAATTGCGTGGGATTTGCGAGTAATTTTGCGATATCTCGCAATTCCGCAATTGCGACTTTCATGATTTACACTTTCCTTAACTGCAATTCCGCAGAATATTATCAAAATAAACTATCGTCAATCGCATTCTCGCGCTAATTTTATGGGGGCCGCAATCGGGAATGTGCGGAATGGCTCGGACCGTTATATAACTTGTTTGCAATCATTCTGGCGATGTGTTTAGAAAAAAAAAAAAAAAAAAAAAAAAGAAACGAGAAAAAGAACACAAACTTTAATAAAAAAAAAAACGATGTAATTATTATTTCATTAGAAATTAATTAAAAATTAAAATTAATATATAATACACCATAAATTAGAATACCCGCCCTCATTAATAAATTATCGACGTGATGAAAGTATTAAATTATATATATATAAATGAATCTAATAAAATCAAGTATTCGAAAAATAAATGTTATATGGTTTACATGTCAAATATGTATAGTAATATATGACTCTGTATTACTGAAATTATATAACTATACTCAGTATATTGTACAGGAGTATCGTTATATTACGAAAATAGCAGTTGCAGAATTCTTTTCCATAAGTATAAGACGATGTGTCAATAAACATTTTCACCTCGAAAACGCCTCGTTTCCAAAACAAGGTGATGGAACTTATGTGGGACATACTGTAATATCTCTCACTTTGACCTTGTGTGGCGTGAAAGAAGGTTTAACTTACATATATTAAGCACAAATATACGTAGAAAAGGTTTACCTAGGTATTAGTTATTAGGGCCGTATCGGCTGTCCGCAAGCAAAAAATATACTTGAGAGGTGCCCTCTGGTTTCTCGCAAGTCAGTTGTCAAATGGCTTGCTTATCTCAGATGCGAAATGTCACTATAAAATATTAGATATGTGATGCGAAATATGCAGAGTTGTGTCTGAGGGGTCACTCTGACTCGGGACTAATGGTTGTTAACTCTTTGCAGTTTCAGAATGTAATTTGAATATAAAAGGGGTGATACTATATTTTAACATTTCTTATGTAAACAAAGAAGAATATCTCTTAGCCAAATTGCTTAGCCTTCTTTTCGGTTAAACACGAATGGATTACTAGCTTTACAAACAAATTATATATACTATATATATATAATACTATATAGATATATATATTAGTATATATATTATATATATATATATATAATATATATACAATATGCAGTATACATAAAAATATATAGTATATACTAGTACGTTAATATTTGTACTGTAGCTTTATAGTATTTATGTATAAGTATTAGTATTATTAAGTATATTGTATTATTAGATAGTTATATAGTATCTCTTGCATTGTCGCTAGTAGATATATATATATATATATATATATAATATATATACTTCATATATATCTTTATATCTATATAATATATATTATATTATATATATATATAATATATCAATAGCTAAGTTATATAATATTATATATATATATTATTATATGACACTTACTATATATATATATATTTATATATATATATATAGATCTAATATATATATATATATATTATATAAAATTATACACATATAAAAATAGTATATTCTTCATATAAATTCTGCTTTATATAATATATAACAATCTTTCTATCAATAATTTGTTACTTTTTCTATATATTTCCAAAATTTGTGTATATATATCTAATATATATTAATATATATATTAATTATATACTATAATATATTATATACTATATAGTAGTTATATATATATATAATATATTATATATATAATGTCAATAAAATTTTTTTATTCTATGCAGCCATGTCTTTATGACGAAATTATTAGTCCTAGATATCGTGTCATTCCGCTTCATACATGTTTGCACGTCTTCCATCAAAGTCTTAGAAACACGCTATGCTTCCTTTAAAAACCACTAATGGGAATCGGGTTATCGACCTGCACAGTTTCAACTACGAAGAAGATGTGTGTCGATATGGAATAGCCCTCTCAACAACTTGAGACAGTCCCTACACACTAGGATACTCAGCAAAGATTGCTCAACACATGTTTGTCATTCGACATTTTTCGAAAGGGTATTGAAAAATCCAACGTTACTTGTTCCTTGTGCATACCAATGGAGTCAGTACACTTGTACGCAACAGATTTTTCCTCAAGAGAAGCTGTGTACGATGGATGCAACTGGAAATTGCAGACAATCCTCACTATATTAGCAGGATTAATGATATGTGCATAGCGACTTGTTAGGCATTTTCCAGAAAGCCGCCATATCGAATCCACAACAATCACATAGACTGATGGACGCGACATGCACAGAAGTTGAAAGCCGCCATCACACCATTTCATTGAAGTATGGGTCGAATTGTCAAACATTTGGATAGGCATAGTCTTTTCTACCAGCGGCTTACTGGAGATCATTTATCGCCAATGTTCTGAACATGACTTTGCGCTACACTTACTGGAGACAGCCCGGACTGGCTCCTTAGGGGGCCCCGCTAGAAGATTGAAAAGGGGCCCTGACCGGGAATTTAGGGGGAATAGATTATTGGCAAATATATAATTGCTTTTGAAAATTATCTTATCATCTTAAAAAAGGTCACATTACCTATTTTCACTTGGGGGAAATTGTTTAGGAAAAAGTAAGCTATTTTTGATGTATTACTTTTCACAATAAATATTTATACAAGTTTTTATATACATAAAATAGTTCCATGCTAGAAAAAATATTACCTATTTAATTACGAGTGGTCTATTACTAGTTTTAGTTAAACTAACGAACACACTGTTAAACGCCATAATTTAGTCTAAATCCATATACTAGTAATATAAATTCAACAGTTAGAGTATTGGAATGAAAGAAACAGGAACAACAAGTTTACGTCGGATAATATTAATATAGCCAGGCATATGGAAAAAAAAACATCCGCTGTTTAATGTGGGAGTAGTGTGTACCATAATGGTAGGAAAATGTTATGAAACTCAAAAGTGAAACAATGCGCATGACACTGCGTATTGGGTACGAGAGACAGGACACGAAACGACAGAAGGTTGAGATTTAGTGTGTGAGAAGACCATGTAATCTAAGACCGAATCAGTCTTTACGTAGTCACTATGTGCGTTAAACTGTAGGTTCTTGATTGCAGTCATATAATCTTACATTGTGCACTGGTTCTTGCTTCTTCGCCCGTTCTGTGATACGTCGATTGAGCTCAGTCTCATGATACATGCATCGATCCAGTGCGATACAATTCTGTCGCTCCTCTCATCAATGCTGGCTGTCTAGTCTTTATTCAATCTCCATCGTCTCTTCTCCTACATTAACCTTTGCTTGTGAGTGTTGCTGCTCTCTCGGTCTCTACTCCCTCTCTCTCTCTACCTAGTCTCTCTCGTGTATTCCTTGTCTCTGCGAGCAATTTTCTTTCTTTGTTCATAAATTTTTCTAGCAATTGTTGTCTCTCTGTGTTACTCATATCATATCACAGTAAATAGGAGTGGATCTTAGTTTCTGTCGTGCTTCACGATTGCTGGGGTTGGCTTTTCTTACTTTTGATCTCAGTCTTCAATCGTGGCTCTCTCTGCTCCTGTTTTACGTACTTTATCTTTCTTCGATACTCTCTCTCTCGGTGTACCTACTTTTGCGATCTTGACTCTACTCATCTAGGCTTTAATTGGGCCAAGAGTGATTCACGATCTTGCAAATGAAATAGTTAGTTCACAAGTTCCGAATTAGATAGTAATATTGTGTTCTAGAGCAAAGCTAGTTGCTATTGTTATTTGTATATACAATTGACAGTGTTTTAAACTGATGTTGATGGTCCAACGTAATTAACTATCAATACTGAATTAGCACTTACTTATTCCCTAAACTATTTCCTCAAGTGACTCAAATGAGGTTAGATTGCTCTTTAAGCCATGTAGATGTAAATTTCAGTAGGCATTATATATTCCAATAATCTATTCCCCCTATGATTCCCCTCGGTTAAAATGGGCCCCTTTCAAAGCCTGAGGGCCCCCTAAGGAAGCCAGTCCGGTGCCTGTCTTCCAGTAGTGTAGGAAAGTCATGTTCAAGAGAATGAAGATTTTCATAAATGTCTCCAGTTATTTAGCGCACGCTTGGTTAAAAAGATAATGGATAATACCTACAAATGTCTTTGCCAATTCAATTACGACCCGATCATTCATAATACAATACTCGTAGCTTTTTAATGCAATGTGTCGGGTATTCACCTTTTGGCATTTGTGGCATCAGTTCTCTTACATCAGCCTATATTGTTGCGAGATGTGGAAAGATATCTCAATTTTCGTCGTCGAATTAAATTTCGTCAAATCTACATTAAAGTGAATCAAGGGAATGCTCCAATCGTTAGTTTTGGTTTTATCTAGGAATTAATGTTCGGTATTTGTTTCAGTGCATTCCATCCGAGCACACATTGGACGTACATTATGCAGAGAGAAACTCATAACTCTTTGTTTTAGTGTGTTCATTATCAATTGTTGTGCTTTGCACTCATTGGATGTTGGTATCAGAAGTTCAATAACAGAATAGAGTGATCACATAACTGCAAGAAAAAGAAACGCTCGGTCTGAATTAGACTAACTTGATGTTAGTTTAGCTTTTGTCGAAGATTCTCAAGCTTCGTACTGAGTCTCGGAGATCTGTGATCGTCAGAGAGATTTCAAGATGGATATGAAGTCTGGTCTGCGGACGACGGCAGGTAAACGGTAAGCCAAGGTTCGCCAGAATGCCAGGTATGATAAGGTAGTATGCAAATATGGGTGGATGTATCTCGATAGAGCAGCTGAGAGGGAGACTCCGCAAATAACAGTTCTCTCTCTACTCGTCTCGTCTCTCTCTGTCTTCTCTCTCTAATCTCACATCTGCTATGTAGTCTTCGTTACATCTGGCTCGTCTTAACACGGCTCCTGATGGCTCTCTCGTGATTCATGCGAATCATCCAGTTGTAGCGATCCTCTGGAACTACATCTTGCTGCCATCATACTCTCCGTGCCTACCACGTTCGTTCTCATACCTTGTCTTACGTAACACTTTATGCAATTAATATAGCAAGCACGCTGAACACAGAACTTTTGACGACACATCCACGATCTGCACCTCATAATTCAAACTTATCATTGATAATTAATGTTAATAATCTCGAGTAAGTATACTGGATATAGGTAAATACAGGCGTTGATCCTGTTTTGACGTGGACTTACTCAAATGGCATAGTATACATTTATGAATAGGGCATTCTGCAGCGCAAGCCAGTATAAATGGCGCTAATGTGACTTATATCAATATGGTCCACATTAAGTTCGAAATGACACACATGAGTTTATGGATCGAGCAGTCGCTGAAAATGTATTTGACAATAGATGTATTGAGTGCAATGGGAAAAAGCATACGAATTGTCGTAAATATAGTACGCTCCATCTTATAGCTACTCGATCATCCCTAAGAATTAAAAAGAACTATTTTTATGGCTTCTTGTGTCAAATAATATCACATGGCTAGATGTTTATAAAAAAAAATGAAAAAAATAAAAAAAAAAAAAAAAAAGACATAGAAATTTCATATAAATTAAAACTCAACTTAACTTATATATAGAAAATGCGTAAGGAAGTGACGTAAGTTCATTCGAAAAAATGAACCATAGAAAATAAAAAAATCAATAATCGAAAAAAATTAGAAGATAAATGTTTTGTTTAAAGCTAATAGATATAGGAACGTATCAAGTGATCCGCGTTCGCGTATCTATCTTAGTATACGAATGCACTCAAGTTGGAAGTTTGTGTTCTTTTTCTCCGCTGATAGTGGCTATCCTCCTCTCTGTCCGCAATCCGCAGAATTCGGAATGATTTACCCGATCACAAAACATAATATTGTCGAATCGCTGCGAATTTGCTCAAGATATAGTAAAAATTTTGGGCACAGGAATTGGAGTAGCTAGATTGGAGGCCTGATAATGAATATCTCCGGCATATTTGATTTCACGGAATAATTGTCGGGCATCGCAATCTCGCAAATAGTTACAGACATATAATAGAGGAACTGACCAAATCTCTCCTAAAGTTATTTATTTCAATCCTTTAAATTATTCTAAACATTGCTAGGCGCTGTCATTCGTATCAGTAGGTCTGAATTATATACACAAGAAAATAATATACCATCAGCAAAGAAACTAAATACTAAATTAAGTTGAACATAGTATTATATAGATTAATATATAAGTCATATATATAATATTTATAATAATATATATATATATATATATATTAATTATTAAATATTATATATTAATATAGAATATTATATATTCATATATATTATATAATAATAATATATTATTAACATATGAAAAGATATAATATATAATTACATTAATATACATTATTAAATAAATAGTATTTATAATTAATAATAATATATATATAGGTATATATATATATTTTATAATATATTAAAATAATATATTATAAATATTATAAGAATAGATATATATAAGTTATATTAATATAATATATTATATAGTATAATCAAAATATATATATATAATTATTTAACATATTATATAATATATAATGAATGAATATAAATTAATTATATAGTATTTAATAAAATATAATGTATATTATATATATATATATATAGTCATTAATATATATTAAATAAATATGAAATAATAATATAATAAAGATATAATTATACGAAAAACTATATTAATACATATAAATATAAATATATATATAAAATAAATATGAATAAAAAGAGTATAAATATATATACTATTTATATTATAGATAATTATATATATATGTAATAGAGAGTAAATAATAAAGATATATAGACTAATACATGAATTAAATATATATTATATGATAGAATAACTAGGTACAAAAAAGAATAATAAAAATTATAGAATATGTAAATATTAGAGTATAAAGAAATAATTATGATAGATGACGTCAATGGAGGCATCAAAGAGATTAATAGATATAATATATATTTCGTGCTATTACACATATAACGAAATAAATAAGAAATAATAATAACTATATAATTAATATAATTATATATATTAATATTTATTTAATATATGATATTTATTAAATTAGATATATAATATATATAATAAGTAGATATATAATAAATAGATAGATATTAATATATATAATAAAAATATATAGTAAATTGAATAATTAATAATTATAAATATAATATATGTTAATAGGAATAGTAAATATATATATTTATATTAAATAATTATGATTATATATTATGCATATCTGAGTATAGGTATTACCATACTTTAGGTGTAAAGAAAGTATTTACCCTTTTGATGAATTAGCCCTGTGAATATTGATCAAGCCTTTGATGTATAATGAAAATAATCTAATAAAGTAGGTTAGTAGGAGAGACGTTAATTGGTATGATAGAAAAAGATGATGATTAATAGATAAGATTAATATGTAATGAATGACGAGAGAGAAAAATATTGATGGTTGGCTAAAATTATTTTAATCAATCATATGGAAAATTAGTGTGATAGTTTGTAGAATACTTAGAGTATTTGATTCTAGAGCTTCGTAGCTCTTAGAGCTTCTCGTATGACTCCTCTAACAAAAATGTGTTGCAAAATGTTTGAAGCGCCGGTTGGGTGCCAATGTTGTTGATACAACTCGTTTCTCTTCGTGCTCGTCTCTGGCTCATACTGTAAAACCTCTTTTACTCTGCTCTCTCTCATCGTACTCTTCGCATACGGGGCGCCAATAAAAAAAATGTTCTCGCTCCGCACCTCACCTCTCTCCTCAGTTCATTAGTCAGTTTCTCGTGTCTCCTGTTCTCACTCGTTCTTCTCTCTCTGTCGTGGCGTGTGCCGTGACTCTCTCCTCTTCATCTCTCTCGTCACTCGTCGTTCTATCTCCGTTTACGTACATCATATAACATACGTCATTCTACGACTCTTCTCTCATATACAATTCCCGTACTTCCATTATCTCATCACTATACTCGATCTATGTCAATTCATTATTAATCTCATTCATCTCTTCTCTCTTATGCACAAAGTAACACTCTCTATCTCTCTCGTCTCTCTCGGGTGTCTCTTTAAAGTTACCCTCAATGCTCGAGCTCTATTATCATATTGCCAATCTGCTATTGATACGATGTAATATCTCTCTATTCAAATAATAATAGCTAACTGACCTCAGTCTATTACAGTCGCACACCTGTACAGAGTTCAGTGCATCTGAAATTCGTGTTCACGAAAACTAATTGAAAATCAAAAGCAATGAGCATGTGTTTATATGTTACGAGTCTGTTCCAATTAATAAAGTAAGTGTGACTAGATATTGTCGATATAAATGAGCTGTGTATAGCATATACCATGATACTCTCGACTCGAAAAGAATACAGAGTAAAACTCATTCTCAGATAAATCTGCGTAAAGTTTTCTCTGAAAAATAGCATTAAATTAAGACATACAATGATCTTGAATTTATTTACATGTAGTAATCTTAAGTAAAGGTATCGTATAAACTAGTATGTAATAAATGTGAGATGTGATTATCACGTATAATATTTTTTAATTAGCTAATGTATATATATATAGTTGCTATGTAAAGTCGATAATACAAAACTGATTAATAATGTAATCGATATTTATCGACATATCATACAACATTTATTAGGTAACGATATATATATATATATATATCGAACTGATTAAATAAGATTTATAGAATTTTATATATCATATGATTACTCATTCAAAAATTTGTCACCACAGACATTGGCTTGCCAGACATCACATTCGTTTGATTATAATAAATTATATAAGTGATTTATTGAACTTATATTATAATCTCCTCATAATTTATTTCTATAATCCAATATATATTCATATAAATTGAATCGTGACAAAGTTATGAAAAAACTAAATTTAATGATTAAGTCTTGCAGTAATATATCCTAAAGTACATAGAGATTTCATCTTGTTCTTTAGTTACATCTCATGCATAAACATAGATTTTTATTCTGGACAGAAAAAGAGCGCCGACAACCGCACTATCATACTATTAACCGAACTAAGTATTCTTAAACAATCTAAAAAAAATTTAGTCAATAACACTTTCTTCCTTAGCCTATCCTTAATTTGCCCCAAGTTAAACTTCTTAAGATATTTCCAGTTATTTTAATTGTCAGAAAGAAAAGTATAATATACAAAGAATGCAGTAGCCTAAGGGCAGAGCAGCATTATGTGGTCAATTTAGTAATATATGGTAAGTTCACACCACACCACACACACACACACACACAAATTTTTGTATTTTTGTTCTGTCAATGAAGAATAAACGGTAAAGGTCAATATGGTTATGCAATTAAATTTTTTATCGCCTCACCACCTTTTAGAAATGAAAACATTGAAAGTGTACTTATTTCATACAAGAAAGTTTTATTTGTTTCTTCTTATGAAGGAAGACCTTACTATAAAAGAAGTTTATTCTTTATATATTCTTTTAAAAAATCATTTCTCCATAATTTTTATCTTTTAATGCTGTAAAAACTTTGTTAAACTCATCAATAGACGGTCACGAAAATTTTAGAGGTAGGCTTATGCGGCTATGCCTTTAGTAGCCTACCTTAAATAAACCTTTTCTGCTGCAAATCATTATTATACGCTTTCAAAACAAATTGTTTTATAATCTAGTCGGTTAGATTAATTTAAAAAAAAAAAAAAAAAAAAAAAAATTAAAAAACCAAAAATTTATTTTCCAATTTCAAAAATTTTATTTCTCAAATATTTTTATAACCTTAAAATCTTTCCTGTTCTGTTATATACCCCTCTCAAAAGGAACTTTGAAGAAATTTCTTCAATCCAAGATGCTAATATAATCCTCTTGAATTTTGAATTAGGCCTCTCCTCTTTAGTTGACATTGTTTTTTTTCATGTTTCCTTCTTCTTGCCTGATGATTTTCCTTCCGGACTTTTCAAAATTAAATAATAATAATTAATAAGAATAATAATAATTAATAATAATAATAATAATAATAATTAATAATATAACAATAATAATAATTAATAATAATAATAGATAATAATAATAAGAATAATAATAAATAATTAATAATAATAATAAATCCATCATCATCATCATCATCATCATCATCATCATCATCCATCATCATCATTCATCATCATCATCATCAAACATCATCATTCATCATCATATAATTAATTAATAATAATAAATAATAATAATAATAAAAATTGTAATCCTTTACTAATACCAATTAATAATAATAATTAAATAATAATAATAATAATAATAATATTTTTGTTAAGAATTTCCAACAATATAATAATGCGATGTTATAGACAAAAAAATTTAAAAAACCAACAGATAAAGGATTTCACGACTTTGTCAAAAAAAGTTCTATAAAAAAGACACAACAGAAAACATTTCATCTAAACTTATCCAGTAGAAAAACAAGTCCACTTCCAGAAAGGGTGTCCATAAAATATCTCGACGGAATAGTTTTCTCTTAGCTTTTAAAGGAAAGAGATCCAACGAAAGCGACTCTGAAGGAAAAAGT